>JASPKZ010007209.1:517500-820000 GCA_030220185.1 Diploptera punctata
TGGTATGTGTTTGGCAAAAATTTATTTTTCTTCGTTATTAATAAAATGTTTGAAATGTTCAGAGATTCTTCTGTTGAAATTTCTTGTTGTTTTGCCTATGTAGAACTTGTCGCAATTATTGCACTATAGTTTATAAATGCATTTACTTTCGTATGTATTTGTATTTATATATTTTTTTGATATGATGTGCTGAAATGAAGAAGTTGAGAACAATAGCAGGATACCAAATGACCGATAAAAAGAAAAACGAAGATATAAGAACAGATCTTAATATATTTTATCTCTGCGAAAGAATAAAATATTATCAAAATACTTATCTTCAGCACGTATTACGAATGAATGAACAGCGCATACCACGAAGAATGTATAATTATAAACCAAAAGGGTGAAGAATTTTGGGAAGACCATTGAAGAGATAGAAGGACCAATTCGACCTATAATGAGATCGGAACAGGCCATTGGGCTTAATGCTTGTTGTTGTTGATGATGATGTTGTTGAGTTTATTGTCAGTTTTGAAGGCGATTTCAAAGTTTTTATCTTGTATTCTGATCGAATTAGCTAATATGATCGTTTCATTTCCTGTATAAGTTAGTGTAATCTAATTATTTGTATTTATATAACATTGTTTTTTCTAGTTTTGTTATATATGTTGTTTCTTCTTTTTTGTTTTCTGACCAATTTGTTGATCATTTCTTCTTTGTATCCATTATTTTTTGCTAGGGACTTTATATAATTCAGTTTTTTTTTTGTCGTTCGTTTTATTTAATTCTGTAAGATACTAATATTTTTCTGGGAACTCCTTGAGGTAAGACTATAACATTTTGAAGACACTTTTCCCAGTATACGATAAAGCTCCTGTGAAAGATTCAGTAAAGAAGTCCTTCTGAATGGTTTAAGATATTTAAAAAAAAATAGTTTCGTACCTGACTTACATAGACTGTGTCATGCTACTTTTGTTTTGGACTTGTTCATCAGGAGGCTTGCTGATCTGCTGGAATTACGAAGTAGGCCCTACTCTAGCCCGTATTTTTAATAATCGTTTGGAATATTTGATTATGTCATCTTGAGAGCAGTCTTTTGTTTCCTATTTTTTTCCGATAAATAAGAAGGTTGTACTGAGCTACAGTTAATATTATTTACATATTTGCTATGACCTATATTCTTTGTCGTCCACCGCTGTGGTCTCGGGGTAGCATGCTGCCTTGTCACGCAGCGGGCCCGGGTTCAATCCCCGGTCGGGACTGTTTTTCTGGGTGAGGTTTTTATCGGGGTTTTCCCTCGCCTGTAAGACAAATGTCAGGAAAACATTAAGGCCCAAACGGTCCCCGAAATCATATGGCAATCGCAATCATCATCATTCACATTCATCTTAGGTTAAGCTTAGGTTTATGGACTCTCCTGGCGCACCATTATCATCATCATCATCATCATCATCATCACCCATCATATCATCGGGGCAACGTAACATCGCCTTTCAGGCGCCCCAACCTCAGAAATGGGTTACAAGTACGCCATGCCAGGAGAGAAACCAGGAATGTCGAAAGATAAACCTGGGACATTTAAAAAAAAAAATATATTGACATCAATGTATGTCTTGGAAAGCCTCCTTAATTGTACTTAGTGTCCTTGGTTCGCACCTCGCCTTATCCCCACGACGGAAATCCACAGTTAAGACCTCATTACCCCCTTTCTTCCCGTTACAAACTTACAGCAATTCACCTCCAAGAGATCGGCGTAATGGTTATGTCGATCAAATTTGAAAGTTTCCAGTGTCGAAGTATACAATTCAAATCTACCTATTGATATTCTTTATTAAACTAGCCCAAATAGTGACTTAGTTTTAACTGCCGGTTAAATTTCAACACAGAAAACTTCCGAATTTTATCTACATATGCTAATCAGTACGCCAATATTTGAGGGTAAATTATTATAAGTACCAATCGTTCGAGTGCCTGATAGTACGTATCTGACAGAGAATAAATATATACATACACATAGTGTTCTGCCCAAGAGCAGGTCTTTCACTGCAAACTCAGTATTCTCCACTCTTTCCTTAACTCAGCTTTCCTTTTTGTATCCGCATACAAACCATTTATTTTAATATTGTCTATCATCTGATGTTTTTCTCTACCTCTAACTTTATTTCTGTTGACCCATTCCTTCTAGAGCATCCGTCAGCGTGCAGTTTCTTCTTAGCCAGTGGCCAATCCAATTTATTTTCCTCTTCTTTATGAGTTCCAGCATTGTTCTTCCTTCACTCACTCTGTCTAGCACATTATTATGTTTATGTATATGTATATACCCCACACGTCCCGCGAGGTCACGGATGCTCCCTAGCGGGAGTTATGGGTCGAAGAAAATATATGAAACACATTATCTCTAACACTACATAGCCTTTTTCGTACAGGAAAAATGCTAAACAAAATACTGCTTTCAAAATGACGTAATCAAATATTCCAAACCATTAATACATACGGGAATAGTGAACAAATTAAATAGAGAGAAAACAGCTTTTAATAAAAATAAATTTTATCTCTGATTAAAATTAATCTCTGATTAAAATTAACTGACATACTACAGCATACACTATTCAATTTATTCATACATTTAGCTTTTAAAAATAAATCTGTATTGTTTATGTATGTTAAACCATTCAGTCTGATCGTTATAATTAATTCTGGGAAAATCGCAATATTAGTACTTTCAAAATATTAGAATTGTAAAATTCGTACCTGTTGTATCAATTATCGTCTACTGAAACAAACTTATGTTTATAAAAGATTGTCAAACATTAAAATAATGTAGGCCTTTCAGAAAACAGTCTACCATCATCAGCTTAATACTTTTAAAATGCATGGTAAGGTTATTGTTTCAGAAGACAATCTTCCATAATCTATTTTTTTAAATTAATTTTAAAGCGCCGTTGAGGTTATGTAATAAGATACTAAATTCAAAATCGGAAGCAGGTAAATCAGTCGTCCTGAATTAAATTATAATAAAGTTTAATAATTTAGTTGAGGACAACTGATTTACCGGATACCAATTTTGTGTTTAATATCTTCCATAACACTGAGCAACAAAAAATAAACTTTTTTTTTGTCTCAGAAAGAAAAATATGTGATTCTGATAGAATTGTTTCTCCTGAATTCAAATATGATATCGGCGTTTCTCCATCGCGCAAGGTTTCCGAGAGATAGGCATTTATAATTTCAAACACTTTAATATTTTCTACATTCGTAACTACACAATATTCGAACATTTGGACTCGCCTAGAAAGAAAGAAACGACGATTTTCCCGCTATACGGTATTTCTCCTGTGGATCATCCCTCTTGATGGTCCAACAATAATTGGCCAGCATATTAGGATTCCATTTGCCTTGATATTTCTTTTCCATAGCTGAAATCATTTGAGTTAGCTCATTTGGTTTTATTTTACAATGGACAAATGGACGAAAAACGTTTATTAAAAAAATTGTTAAATCAATTAATTGAAATTGAAATAAAAAAAACTGTGGGTGATGGAGAAATTTCGAATACATATTTGAAAACATGATACAAAAACTGCATTAGGTACAACTATTGGTACTCATGAGAAAAAAAATCATGTTGACCAGTGTAATCAGCAATGTTGGAAGACTGTCTTCTGAAAGGCCTACATTTGTAATGTTTGACAACGTTTTATAAACAGTTTTAGTTGAGGACGACTGATACAACAGGTACGAATTTTAAAATTTTAGTATTTTAATCAATAACCTCAATGGTGGTTTGCCAAATATTGGTACACTTTTGTTGGGAAAACTTTTGATAAGGATAGGGCCTATAAAATTTTCAAAACATGTTACTCACAAAGAAACTGCCACCTATAGCATGCCGAAACCTACCTTGAAATTTCTTCTTCTTCTTCTTCTTTTTCATTTCCAGGATTAGGTCAATGCGACCTGTTCCGGTCATAAGTCCATCGTTTCCTTGGCCGTCCCAAAGATTTTTTCCGTGCGGTTTGTAGGTGTTGATCGTTTTGGGTAATCTTGTATTGCCCATTCTCTCTAAATGTTATTTCCATCGGTATTTGTGCTTTTTTAGTTTATCGAGTATTGAAAATATCTCCAGTTCATTTCTTATTGATTCATTATGTAATCTATCCAAATGTGTACATCCTTCTACGGATCTTAAAAATTTCATTTCAGTGGCTTGAATGAGTGAGATATCTTTCTTTGTATGTACCCATGATTTAGATGCATATAAAAGAACAGGAACAGCCATAATTTTATAAAACCTGAGCTGAGTTTCTCTTCAAGTCTTTCGGAGGGTTCTTATGGTGCCACACATCATTTGATACCGGTTTAATTTATTATGTATATCTCAATCATAGCTATATGTTATATCTGAATCAAGATAGTTAAAGTGTGCTATATGTTCTATTATTTCATTATTGATTACTATTTTTGCTCTGACTGGCACTTTGCCCTGAAAAGCGACAATTTTAGTTTTTGAAATTCAGACTTTAAGATTATAATAGAGTCCTAATTGCCCACATATTTAACTTTTGTTGATCTTGAAATTTCTCGCAGTGAAACTTAGTGCTGTACCAAGGTCGTGTCCAAAAAAGTACATTTTTAACTGCAAGGCACAGAAATCAAACCAGAATCCAGCAATAGTAACTCACTGTACGGAGCAGATGTATGCCTACATCCCTGCTTAAGTTAAGTTTGTGCTTTTTTAGTTTATCGAGTATTGAATATATCTCCAGTTCATTTCTTATTGATTAATTATGTAATCTATCCAAATGTGTACATCCTTCTACGGATCTTAAAAATTTCATTTCAGTGGCTTGAATGAGTGAGATATCTTTCTTTGTAAGTACCCATGATTTAGATGCATATAAAAGAACAGGAACAGCCATAATTTTATAAAACCTGAGCTGAGTTTCTCTTCAAGTCTTTCGGAGGGTTCTTATGGTGCCACACATCATTTGATACCGGTTTAATTTATTATGTATATCTCAATCATAGCTATATGTTATATCTGAATCAAGATAGTTAAAGTGTGCTATCTGTTCTATTATTTCATTATTGATTACTATTTTTGCTCTGACTGGCACTTTGCCCTGAAAAGCGACAATTTTAGTTTTTGAAGTTCAGACTTTAAGATTATAATAGAGTCCTAATTGCCCACATATTTAACTTTTGTTGATCTTGAAATTTCTCGCAGTGAAACTTTGTGCTGTACCAAGGTCGTGTCCAAAAAAATACATTTTTAACTGCAAGGCACAGAAATCAAACCAGAATCCAGCAATAGTAACTCACTGTACGGAGCAGATGTATGCCTACATCCCTGCTTAAGTTAAAAGCGAGTGAATTGAGACGGGAGCCGGGCAGACGGCAGGTAGTGAGGGTTATCCAGTCTGCCAATACAGGAGTTGTATTACTTCCCTTTAGTTTAAATGAGAGATTTGACCCTGGATTTTAGTGCTTTGCAGTTAAAAACGTCACATTATTTGACACGGCCTTTGTACATCACAACATTTCTCTGGAAGAAATTTTGAAATAGGTTTCGGCATGCAATGTTTGACAGTTCCCTCTGTTAGTATAGGTATGTGATGACCAAACTTCAATTATTAGGCCTATATAAAAACTAATTTGTGTTGAATGGTTTGAGATACTATATCTGAAAAAAAAACATATATTTTTAAATCCAAATATTCCATTATTAATACAAAAAATTAATAATATCATAATTAGAATGTGAGAACTGTTTTTTTTTATTCCACTTGCTTTTGCCCTCCTTTCAGTTGTCTCCCTATAACTTAAATAACGTGTATTTCAGTTTCTGTGCATGGGACATTATTTTACTGAATATTTGCTTGGAAACGGCGGTTATTCTATGATATTTCTGAGTTATTATTTACTCAAACTTTGATTAAATTTAAGTACGTACGTTTGAAATAACTTTCATACTTTCATTTTGACATAAAATGTAGAAACAAAACCCTTGTGTGTGTAAATTGTAAAATACATCACCTTTAATTAAGACTTCATGAATATCTAATAACTCGCAGTGTTGCTTTCACTTGTTATTTCATTAGAAGTTTAACTTTCTACAAACTTTTACTGTTACAAAAATACAAATTATTATTTTTTTTTAAATTTCATTCCCTTCTTAATTTTCTAATTTTCATATATTTAATAGGAATCAAGCTGTTGAGGTTGTACACATTAAAATATATTTTCTTTACAAATATTCATCGATCCTAATTAGTATACACCGAAAATAGTAATGATAAAAATGTATATATAATTACATTCACGTAACTATTAATACTCTAGCACCCTCATTTCTTTTTTCGGATTCAAAACTCAGCATAAAGCAGTTTATATAAGTAAGGTTGAAGTCTTCTATAAAAAAAAACGCTCAGAAAAATGAGACAAAGAAAAAATACTACTTCCGTTAACTTTCAAATTTTGGTCATTTAAATTTGGGATTCACATGGAACGAAGATTTAAAAAAGCTCTAGTGTCTCCAATTTTTTTATTTTCACAACAAAATTAGGTATCCATCCGTAGTAATTCTGCCCGACGGCAGGTCTTTCACCGAAATCAAAGCATTTTCATGCTATGCTTTGCAGCTTTACTAGGGAATTATAGGTGTGGTAGCTTTCCGTTGCTTTCAAGACCACTGAAGGATGATGATGATGATAATGATGAGGGTGATGATGTTGGCCGGATGATTTTCGGAGACCGTTGGGCCCTACCTAAGCTTCCTGATATTTGTCTTACAGGTGAGGAAAAACTCCGGAAAAAACCTCATCGAGGAGCCTGTCCGGACCGGGAATCGAACCTATAATGTATGCCACTGAAATAAAACAGAAAAGATATTCAACGAAAAAAATCAGCAAAATCCGTTCATTAGAGAATATAGGGCCTTGGTATATCTTTTTTTTAGGAGTTACTAGACCAAGTTAATTTAGTTACGCTTATTTCCCTACAGATATTAATAATGATATGCTGCCACATACCGACCCAAGGAGGCATCTAGTAGTAACTAGGCATTACTAGGATGATCCATCCATCCCTAGTAGTTCTGCTCGAGGGCAGGTCTTTCACTGCAATCATAGCATTTTCATGCTATGCTTGCAGCTTTACTAGGGAATTGTAGGTGTGGTAGCTTCCTGTTGCTTTCCACACCGGTGAAGGATGATGATGATGTGATGGCCATATGATTTCGGGGACCGTTTGGGCCTTAACGTTTTCCTGACATTTGTCTTATAGGTGAGGAAAAACCCCGATAAAAACCTCGCCCAAAGAAACTGCCCGGGCCCGCTGCGTGACAAGGGAGCACGCTACCTGCAGACCACAGAGGTGGACTACTTGGTATAGAGCATTCAATTAAAACACATCACAAGATCGAATTCGTTAATCAGCAAAATCGGACCATTGGGTGTAGGTGTTCAGCTGAAACGAAAATTATAAACTCGCTCTATCATCCACCATGTTTGCTTTGTCGCAATGTACAGTCAACCATACAATATAATTAACCCTTAAATTGACAATGTATCCTATAAGATACACTGTTTTAATTTAATATTTTTAATAAAGTAATGGAAGATTGAATCAATAGATATTATTTAAATTTGTGTCAAATTATACAACAATGTACAATCTCTTGTTTGTATATAAAAATGAGCGTGAGTCTGTCCGTCTGTTTATCTGTTTGTCTGTTTGTTTGTCCTCTATGAACTGAAAAACTACTTGATCGATTTCAATAGGGTTTTTTGTCCAATATATATAGATTTTTCTGGGACAGTTAACGTATGTAACATATTATCCTACGTACTAAAGGGTCGGAGTAAAAAAGGGGGCATCGGTACACTAAAAATAGTCGCTTTTGGGCGCTTAATTGCCTTATGCTGCCTAAACCATAACAAATACACCACATTAATGTAGGCCTACACGGAATTAAATATCTAAAAAATCAAAAATGTCAATTTTTGTCTTTCAGCTCATTGATTCCAAAAAGATCGGGATATGTACGAGTAGTATCCCGGGCAAAACCATGTAGGCCTCTTCTACACGGTGTATCTAAAAGAATGATTTGATAATTACTTTTCTTTTAATCTATTGAACTAAACACTAAAACACATTTCATTTATTTAGGCATAACAGCGCATGCCGGGTATCAGCTAATACTGTAGGTTATAACTTAGTTATTCATAGTTTATTTTCACTGTAGTCCAACACTTTTAAATAAGCCGGGATCATAAATTGGGTTTCTCGAATTTAACAAAAGAAATATAAATATTCAGTACAACAGCAAAATCTATCGTAAGTTCGACTTGCTGAAGAATTCGCTTAGTTTACGCAGTTCCTGCGTGACGGACTTTTATAAAAATATATTCATTGTTTAATTATAAATCACACATCGTGTTAAAAGACATAATTTAAGTTTATGATAGCGAATCTGCCTGGTAGGATTAGACATTGGGCTATATAAAAAGTAATAACTGCAACATTTATATAAAAATTGTACGTAGTGTTTATTGATTTCTTCAAATGGAGTGGCGGGAGAAATATTACACTTTACAGCAGCAAGTTCCATCTCGCGGATAGTTGTTGAATGAATACATCATTTTACAAAATAATGATTCCAGTAACATCTGGGGTAATTGAAGAGCTCTCTCGAATAAAAGGTGTACAGCAACAATACATTTCTAAAAATGTGATTTATTGTTAAAATGAATCATGTTATGTATTTATTTAATCTTCTCTAACTTGCCCAGTAGCCATATACCAATACAATTAAATATTACATGAACCTTATAACAGAACATCTCATTCTTTTCTTCTTCTTTCATGGTCTCACTTTTCAGATAATAGAATTCGCCGTCAGTGTGTGTCAGGAGCTGCCAGTGAAAAGCCACTTTCAAGTAAAAGTTAACATTATTTCCGAAAGTTCTACAGTATTGTCACTTTATCGTAATATCAAGAATTGTTAATTATATACATTTATGGTAAGAAAAAACAAAAATAATGGCATTTTTGGGAAAAGATCATATAAGATCAAAAATCGTAATAGACAACAAACCTTTGAAACAAATTTTAATTATTTGGGTTGTAATTTTACTATAAACACAAAAACTGAAAGAGACATACATATGAAACTGTCGAAATTTCAAATGATATGCGGAACTATACATAAAACATTAAAGAATAAAACAAGAAGAAATACTAGATTGAAGTTTTATAAAACATTGTCAGTTCCTGCATTACTTTATGGGAGCGAAACTTGGGTAATGATCAAAAAATTGCAAAGTAGAATACAAAGCGCAGAAATGAACTTCCTTAGAAGAACAAAAGGCTGCAAAAGATTGGATCGGATCAGGAATCAAGATATAAGAACAGAGTTAAGTATATATCCATTGGATGAGAAAATCAGAGAATATAGAGAGAATTGGTTTACACATGTGGAAAGAATAAATGTATCAAAATTATCAAGAGCAGCATTCAACTACAAGCCAAGAGGTTCAAGGAATGTAGGAAGCCAGTGAAAAGATGGACAGAACAACTGAGGCGGAACAGGCAATTTGCCTAGCCCATGAAGTGAAGAAGATGAAGATACATTTATGGGCCACGCCATAGCATAATTGGTATAGACAATACGCTTACAAGCCAGAAGCTCGAGGGTTCGAGTTACTGTGGAGTCAGGATTTTGAAACTTGCGTCAATCTTTTGGCGGCACCATGGCCCTGGGTTTGAGTCAGCCTCTAACGAAAGTGAGAACCACGGTATGTTCTGGAAATAAATGTGGCCGTAACACAGGGCTGACAACTCTGCTAACATGTCTCTATTGTCTAAAATGGTGGGAGGCTTAACCACCGAATTACCTCATGAGATCTGCAGTTAATTTTACGTTTACATGTATTTACAACTACTATTGTGTTTAACATAATTTTGAATTTATTTTGAAGTCAATTTATTATGTTATTAGTATTTAAAATTGGGTTTAACTTATATATTTATTTACTTTCCATATGCAGCTCATTATTTAAAACACACGATATTATACAATTCTAACACTCACTTAAATGAGCGAAAGCTCGTGCTCAGGGGAGTAGATTCAACACAAATAAACATTTATCCATGCGTTCAGTGCTTCAATATTTAAGCAGGATTGTTTTTAAAATGGCTTAAAAGCATTCACTTATATCTTAGTATCATTAATACCATTCCGAAATATTTTCTTCTACTTTTGACTTACACTGGGTTCTTCATTTATAACCTAACGGGCACACGACGTTTTGCCTGTGCGCGGTTGAGTGTGCCACAACCGGTTTTACTCCTACATAAAGCACGTATAAAAATCTTACCTTATAGAAGATGCTGGAAATGTCGTCCATCCTCGGCTAAACAGGTTCACTTGATTCACTTGATTAAGTTTGACCACTGTAATGTTTCCGATTTCATTTGTAATATTTTGTTTTAGTTCTTTCAATGTATGAGGATTTGTCTTGTAAACTTTTTCTTTCAGGTTACCGCACAAGTAAAAATGGCACACTGTTAGATTAGAGGAGCGATACACCAGCACTAATCACCCTTCTTGAAACACTTTCCTAATTTTATTCATGGACTCCTCTGCTGCATGAGCAGTAGCAGAATCTTGTTGTAACCACCATATGATTTCTCTTCTTCTGTCAGTTCACGAACTAATGGGGTCAAAATGTGGTTTCGGTATCTATCTTCTATTGGGTAAGATTTTAATACATGCTTTACGCGCGGAGTTTATGTAGGAGTAAAGCCGCTGTGGCACACCCAACCGCGCACAGGTAAAACGCCGTGTGCCCGTTAGAATATAAATGAAGAATACTGTAGTTCATAGATATGTTGATTTCGAAATATTTTCTTTATTTTATAATTTAAAAAAACAGTCATTCTCACCTTTATAGGAACTTCCATAAAGCAGGGTTATAAAAATTATACACTGCATTTAGAACGAGAGTTTTAATAACATTTTGACTAAAAAACTCTGTAGAAATGGTTCTGGTAATATTATTATAGTAAATTATATGGAAACAGATTTTAAAAGTTCACCCCTCCTTATCATAATCACTTTTCGGGTGGTCTTTCGCTACATTTAATGCCATGGTACAAGTTTCAATTATCCCGGTTCTTTTTTACATTCCATCTCAAATTAGACATCAATTATATTAAATAAAATATAAGTTCAAATCAACATTGTTTTTTAAAATATAATTAAAATGTTATAGTAGAAAGAATAAGAATAACACAACACTATAATTGTATAGATACAATATACGTCTACAAAATATAGTATTAATTTGAAGATAGAAACACTAAAGGGCAAATAATTAAAAACATTTACGTTTCATTGCGAAAAAAATTCTTTGAAGGTGATTTTTAATTTTTTATGTATTTATATTATACTGTTCTAAGGCTAGTTCTTTTTCAGTAATTGTGTTATAATATAATCTAGTACATGAATATTGCTTCCATGATTATAGCAGCAGTGGTATTATTATATTTGGGTCATGCCAATCTAGTGAACATTGATTTTTTGTGTTAAATTTATAAATCAGCAAAATCTGACCATTGTAAGTGGGTAGCCTATTTACCTTTAACCCGAAATTCAAAAATTGCTCCAGCAGCCATCATGTTTGAATTCTCTCAATGTATGTACATACCATACTATTTAATTTGTCCTTAAATTGGCAATGTTTTCTTCCTATTGGTTTGATGTATTTTCTACTTTAGTAAAATAATGAAAATATCAACCAGTATTTAATTTTTGTCTAATTATACAATACAATCAATAGATTACTGTCATGAATAGTTAAGCTATGATTTATCTACAACGAAGATCATCAATGCACATCGTCATTGTATTCGCTTCTCTTGTTTTTGATTCATGTGATTTCTCTACAACGTTGATCGCTGGCGTCAGAATTAATCGCTGGCGACATTCGTCGTGTATTTGAACTACTTTAATTGCGGACGAACTTTACCGGCGATTCCAAATAGAAGCTATTGTCCGTACTCATTGGTGGAATTGCTAAAAGGAAACGAAGATTTGTTGACAAAATATCGTAAAAACAGTGCTTATTTTCTGGTTATAGCAAATTTAACAACGAAATTTCTATTAGTTTTGTTGCATATCATCGTATTGTATATGATATGGGCATGAAGGTTTACAGAGATACACAGAAAAAATATTTGTTATAGCTATAACTTAATCAAGAAATAAATAAAAGCTGTAAATATTGTATTATATCCTGGGAGATTTTATGGCACGAGTGATGTCCGTAAATTTCGTCATCTATTAAATTTAGAAAACAGATTATTGAATGGAGCGACATATGAAGAGGTACAGAATTTTAAGTACTTAGGATCCATGGTATCCAGGAATAATGACATATTAATTGAAATAAAATAAAAACTAGCATCAGGTAACCGATATTTGAGATCTCTGAACAAAATTATACAATCTAGATATATATCTAAGAAAATGAAAATAAAAATACATAAAACAGTTATTAAACCTATTGTAGTATATGGTGTGAATCCTGGACCATATCAGAAAGAACTGTTACAAGACTTGTCACCTAGAAGAGAAAGATCTTAAGGAAAATGTATGGTCCAATTAAGGATAAGGGTTCCTGGAGAATAAGAACTAACCAGGAAATATATGATCTGTATAAAGATAATGATCCATCCATCCATAGTAATTCTGCCCGAAGGCAGGTCCTTCACTGCAATCATATCATTTCCATGCTATGCTTGCAGCTTTACTAGGGAATTGTAGGTGTGGTAGCTTCCCGTTGCTTTCCACACCAGTGAAGGATGATGTTGATGATGATAATGATAAGGATGATGATGGCCATATGATTTCGGGGACCGTTTGGGCCTTAAAGTTTTCATGACATTTGTCTTACAGGTGAGGAAAAACCCCGATAAAAACCTCACCCAGAAAAACTGCCCCGACCGGGGATCAAACCCGGGCCCGCTGCGTGACAAGGCAGCACGCTACCTCGAGATCACAGCGGTGGACAAAATAATGATGTAGTTATAAATAGTAAAGTTAGACGTATCGAATGGTTGGGCCATATTTTCAGAATGAACGAGGCACGTTTACCCAGGATGATATCAAACGCTAAGCTGGATGGAAGGAGAAAAGTTGGGAGGCCTTGGTTATGATGGGTGGACGATGTACAGGCCGACCTACGGATGATTGGCATAACAAATTGGATAAATAAGGCCACAGACCGAAGAGAATGGATCATTGTTATGAGGGAAGCTAAGGTCAAACTAAATGGACCGTCACGCGAATGATGATGATTCAATTTAAAACGTGATAAACTGCTCAGGCAAAATGTGAAGTATTCTTAAAATTTGATGTTAGCATCAACCAGATGTTTTATTATTTAAAAGTCTAGAAAACGCCTTCTGCAGACCTTTTAAACATTTTTTTTCGGCAGAAGTTCAGAATAATTTGTTTTATTATTTTCCTACAACATTCATATGATGCTGTTGCTCTAGGTAATTTTTTCTGTCTTTAGTGATATTTCATACTATTTTAAGTGTTTTGCAACGATACTTAAAAAAAATAATTATTACAAATTCATCTGTGTACCCAAATTATGACATTTATCTCTCAATGATTTTTCCATATTCTATAGAATCATAGTGCGCATGCGCGAATGCTTATAAAATTAAATCCGACAGATGGCAGGACATTTTTGTGAATGTCTAACATTCGCCATTAATTCCTAAACATATTTTAAGAAATAAATGTTCACTCACTTCGTTTCGTTAGGTTCCGATGGGTGAATTTAGTGTACATCAGATTAATTTATAGTTCAATAAATTATATGTATGTAATTTATTTAATTAAGTCATGCAGGGACAGGTATGTATGTATCTATTTATTATGAACACGTTTAGGAATTTATAGCGATAGTTCATCATTCGGGTTTCCCATAACATAAATGTGGAACCATCTGTCAACAATTCCATAAACACAAGCGATGGACGATATTCGCTCCTTGTGAAACCAGTATCGTACGAACAACGCCGAGCTTTAATCGCCGACGATATCCGTCGGGCGATCTTCGCTTATAATAAACCATAGCTTTAGTTTTCACTGCAGCCCGACACATTTAAGTAAGCTGATGTAAGACATTTTAGTTTTTCCAATTTAAAAGTTAGCAAAAGAGATGCATTCCGTAAAACCAACACAATGGAACATAAATTCGACTTGCTGAGGAAGACGCTTAGTTTCCGCAGTTTCTGCGTGACGGCTTTTTTTTTTTTTGCAGAATTAGAAAATATATGCATTTGAATATCTTGCTTTACTGGTAGAGCGGAATGTTTGGCCTTATGAACGCAATTCTGCTACATTAAATAACTAACTAATTAACTCACTGGCACATCCAACCCGTAGGTTCATGGTCGCGCGGACATAAGCTCTCCAAACATCCATATTCTGAGCTAATTTCTTCCAATTACTTCCTATATAATCTACTTCCCTCAAATCATACTTAATGTTATTCTCCCACCTCATTCTTGGTCTATCAACTTGGCGTTTTCCCTCTGGTTTTTCAACAAGAAGCTTCCACATACCTCTTTCATTCCCCATTCGTGCCACATGTCCTGCCCATCGCAGTCTACAAGACTTAACTGTTATTATATCTGCCTTCCTATAAAGACCATGTAGTTCACTATTATGTAGTCTTCTCCATTCACCTATCTGTTCATCTCTCTTTGGTCCAAAAATTTTCCTAAGAACTTTATTCTCAAATACTCGTAATCTCCTTTCCTCCCTTAAAGTAAGAGTCCATGTTTCGCACCCATATAATATAACTGGTAGAATAATAGTTTTATATATTTTCAGTTTAACGTTTTTTGAAAGGAGTTGGGACGTCAAGAGTCTCTGTAATGCATAATAGCACGCATTTCCAGAATTGAGCCTACTGTATGCTTAATTTATTTGGGGATCTCATTCCTATTTGTGATTATTGTTCCTAGGTATTTGAATTCAGCCACTTCCTCAAACTTTCCCTCATTTGTCATTAGCTGCCGATTTCCATTATATAATGTATTTCTATGTTTGACTATATATGTAGTTTTATTGATATTTACTTCCAGTTCGAATTTCTAAGTGTTACTCAACAGAGTGTGCGTGTTGGCCTCCTCGCTATCGCCCAATAGTACTACATCATCGGCATATACTAACAGATTATTAATATCATTGAGTTGTAGCCTTCGTAGATTAAATAAAATACTTAATTAGTTTATTATTGTTATTATCATTATTATCGATTATCGTACTAATTTATAAGAAAGGAGATAAAACTGATTACAACAACTACAGGAGCATCTCATTACTTTCTACTTCGTACAAAATCGTAACAAATATATTAGTAAGAAGACTTACTCCCTACATTGATGATATTCTAGGAGATCATCAATGTGCATTTAGAAGAAACAGGTCTACAACAGATCAGATTTTTAGTATAAGACAAATTTTAGAAAATAAATGGGAATACAATGGTACTGTACATCAACTATATGTATACTTCAAAAAAGCATATGATTCAATTAAGAGGGAGAAGTTATATAGTATCCTGCTGGAGTTCGGAATTCCTAAAAAGTTAGTTAGACTTATACGAATGTGCCTAAATGGCTCAAAGAGTACGGTGCGTGTAGGCAAACAGTTTTCAGACACTTTTGAAATGCAGAATGGGTTGAAGCAAGGAGATGCACTATCTCCTCTACTATTTAATTTTGTACTAGAGCATGCCATTAAATCTTTAGAGAATGAGGAAGGCTTACAACTGAATGGTATTAATAAGCTGTTAGTTTATGCTGATGATGTAGTACTACTGGCCGATAGCGAGGAGAAGATACTAAAGGACAACACGCACACACTATTGAGTAACACTAAGAAATTAGGACTGGAAGTAAATATCAGTAAAACTAAATATATGGTCACACATAGAAATTCAGTATATAATGGAAATGGACAGCTAATGACAAATGAGGGAAATTTTGAGGAAGTGGCTGAATTCAAATACCTAGGAACAATAATCACAAATAGGAATGAGATGCACAAAGAAATTAAACATAGGCTCAATTCTGGAAATGCATGCTATTATGCATTGCAGAGACTTTTGATGTCCCAACTCCTTTCAAAAAAACGTTAAGCTGAAAATATATAAAACTATTATTCTACCAGTTATATTATATGGATGCGAAACATGGACTCTTACTTTAAGGGAGGAAAGGAGATTACGAGTATTTGAGAATAAAGAATTCTTAGGAAAATTTTTGGACCAAAGAGAGATGAACAGACAGGTGAATGGAGAAGACTACATAACAATGAACTACATGGTCTTTATAGGAAGCCAGATATAATAAGAACAGTTAAGCCTCGTAGACTGCGATGGGCAGGACATGTGGCACGTATGGGGAATGATAGACGTTCATGGAAGCTTCTTGTAGGAAAACTAGAGGGAAAATACCCAGTTGGTATACCAAGAATGAGGTGGGAGAATAGCATTAAGTATGATTTGAGGGAAGTAGATTATACAGGGAATGATTGGAAAGCATTAGCTCAGGATAGGGATATATGGAGAGCTTATGTCCGCGCGGCCATGAACCTACGGGTTCGATAGTACCAGTGAGTGAGTAAGTATTATTATAATCATAATTAATAGTAGTATTAGCAGTAATATATTAGTAGTATTAGTATTATTACTTTCATAATGAATGAGCTTGCCTATAAAAAATATCCCTTATTAAATAATATCACAGAAAATTCTTGGTTACACCTTCATTCCAGAGAGGTCTTCAATTTATGTAAATACTTATGGTTTACAATTTAACGTTGACTTGTATATCTGTAGATATTAGTGTATCCTTTGTTAATTCTATTATTTTTCTCAACTAGGTTTTGTTGATAACTCCATTATCTGTTACACTTCCTATTTCTGGAAATTCCTTAACTCTTTTAATATTCCTGGGGTATGAATCATCGTTTAATTCTTGGTATATTTCAGTAAAAGTTTTTTTCATAGTTTCTGGAAGATAAAAATAAGTAAATATTGTACCAGCAACATTAAAAGCAAAGAACAACCAAAATGGTGAATCAGGTCCAATTTCATCTGTCATAATTTGAAATAATTTAGTCATTAACAATCCAGTTAATGCATGCAACATGAAAGCAATCGATGCTGTTAATCCTTTTACATTCATTGGCATAATTTCTCCTAATATCGTATAAGGTAGAATACCAAGAGCTAAACAGAACGACGACATGTAAAGTATGATTGAAGTTATCGGTAGCCAAAATACTGGTGATAAATCATAGTCTGTATTATAATCTAAATAAAAATATATCCCCATTAAAAGACATGAAATTGTTAAACCAGATATTGATGAGAGAAGTAATGGTCTTCTACCCAAGCGATCAACCACAGATGACATAATAATACTGGCCATCGTTTGTACACATCCTAATATTATTACAGACATATCTGCATTCAAAGAACTCGATGTGTTTTCAAATATCTGTGTTGTATAAGATATAACAGCTAATTGCCCACAAAACTGCTGTAAACCAACCAAAACTAGTACAATTATTAATCCTCTTCTGTTACTACGAATCAGAAAAATATCCTTAATTGGTGCTGTTTTTATATTCTTTGACTCTTCAGCGACTTTTTTAATTGATGTCAGTTCTTCTAGGATGTCTTCTCTCTTGCTTTTCCCACGTAGTTTCATTAAAGATTTCTCTGCTTCAGTTTCTCTTCCGGTGTAAATTAAGAAATAAGGAGATTCTGGTATGAACATCAGAATTATTAATGATATAATAGGAAATACAATTGATATAACTCCAACCAAAGTATATGATACGTAAGGTATGGTACAGTATTCTATCACTGCGCCAATGTTGAAAAAAAGTTGTGGCAAAGAACTTAGAATTCCTCGAATTGTAACTTCAGATATTTCTGTCAAATATGTTGGCACTATTGCAAATGAAAGAACGATTGCAACTCCAAATAAAAATCTTGAAACGTACAATACTTCGATTGTAGTTGCGAAAATAACCAGAATCCAAGAAATTATATTAATTATCGATGTGATAATCATGATTAATTTCCTCCCTGATGATTTTGTCATGAAAAGGAGCAGAATTACTCCACCTATACATCCAGCAGATAATATTGAAACTAACCAAGAAATCTCATCTGAAGTCATCGGAATGTGGGAATCTTTAGACATCAGCCTTGGTATCATAGGTGCAGCCCATCCTATACAGAGTCCGCCTGTGAATTGCACAATGGATGCTGTAAAAATAAAGAAAATTGCATGAGTAATCTAAAATTAACATAATAATTTATAGACTACAACTCTGGGGTTCTTCACGGATTGGTATTGGAACCGCTGTTAATTTTCACTTACAGTAATGGCATTTTCACTGCTATTAAACGCTGTCATAGCCAATTAAATACAGAAAATTCACCAGTATATGCACGAACTCAAATACAATAATTGATGCAATATAATAAAAGTTTCCACTATTACTAAATGGTTATACAATAGCGACTTAAATTACAACCAATAAAAATTATAAATATATTAAAACATCTATTCACAATATTGAGATGAATAAATATTGATGTAGTTTTATTATTTTTGTGAAATATCTCCCAAATACGAGTTTTTAAACTTCAAGGGAAGAATAATCACGTAATAATAATGATAATAATAATTCATAATAACAATGTTTCATTTATTGTGGCAAAATTAAGGCCAGCGCAAATGTATGTATGTATGCATGTATGCACGTATGCACGCATGCATGCATCTATGTATGCATCTATGTATGTATGTATCTACGTACGCATGCACGCACGTATGCATGTATGCATGTGTGCATATATGCATAAATGCATGTATGTATAAGGTATGAATTAAATATACAATATACTAATTAAAATAAATTTAAAATGCATTTAAATTTGCAATATAGATGTCATGTGCATACAACATTTTATGTATGAGGGTTGGGGCATAAGTCATGGCAACTATCTTTTGTCAGAATTTGAGCGTGGATGAAAATGTAAAATATACATATGAAAGAACAAGGGATAAACGAAATTTAAAGAATTTAACAACATGCCAACATTTTGCTCCTCATGTTTATTAAGGTAATTGTCATATCAATACAGTTTTCATGTTCCAGAATCATTACATCGCTCCTTTTTATTTTTTCACTCTCTTTGTTTTACGGTTTGGGACACGAATGGACATTAAAAATGCTGTTCAACAACAGATAACCAGATTCACACATGATGAAGAAAACGGTGAAGCAGATGGTATTCGGCGCCTCCCACATTGTTGGCAGGGTGTTGTGCACGTTTCTGGAGACTACTTTGAGGGCCTGTAGAATGAGAGAGAGTGAGTTAGTGAGTGAGGAAGAGTGCAAAAAAAAAAAAAGAGAGCAAAAATAATAAAAAGGTGTGATGTAATGATTCTGGAACATGAAAACTGTATCGATATGACAATAGCCTTTAATAAACATCAGAGCAAAATGTTGGCGTGTTGTTAAATTTCCTTAAATTCCGTTTATCCCTTGTTCTTTCATATTAATATTTTAGATTTTTCACCCACGCTCAAATTTTCACAAAAAATAGTTGTCATGACTTATGCCCCAAACCTTGTACTAAACAAAAAAAAATAATAGTAATAATAGTAATAATAATAATACTTACTTACTCACTGGCACTATCGAACCCGTAGGTTCATGGCCGCGCGGACATAAGCTCTCCATATATCCCTATCCTGAGCTAATGATTTCCAATCATTCCCTGTATAATCTACTTCCCTCAAATTGGCATGGGTTCCCTGAAGTAGTCCCCGCCCGGAGAACCGAATGGGGGACTATTTGACCTCCGGAAAATTTTACCCCAGTTGAACCCATGTCCGCATTTCTTGACGGTTGTATTTTTACGGTGAAAGTTCGTCACTCTTTCGACCAAGGTACTTTTTTCGTCTGGCTTATCACCTTCGACCAGTCCGGCATGGGTAACTCTATCGGCAGCAATGCTACCGCCGGCATAGCTCTCAGGATCATTTAAGCACGCAAGCCACTCCACCACGACAAGGTAAAGATACCATGGAGGGAATAATAATAATAATAATAATAATAATAATAATAATAATAATAATAATAATAATAATAATAATAATAATAACAATAATAATAATAAAATAATTTAAACGAGAAATAACTTTACTCTGATTTCAACATAACACTTTTTTACACTCTTTATATTAGCTTGACCCGTAGGCCTATATGTCTATGTAACGGAATCTTTCAACACGATTTTCACCCTCTTGAAAACATTGCATCGACTTGAAACTTTGTATACTTGTAAAGGACCAATGACAATACAATAATTTCCATAATGTTTTAAGATCCTGGCCAGGATCATCAGGACATCAAAAAATAAAGACCGGTATAATAGATTGCGGACTTATCGACTTTTTAGTCCATCGTTGTAAGTTGGTAGAGCAGTGGACTGTAGTGGTATATCATTTTAGTAATCCATAGGTCGCTGGTTCAAATCCGACCCGGAGGATTTTTTTTTGGAACTAAACGTAAGCAATTAAATTTTCATGGGATTCCGGTTTATGACAATCAAACTAAAAATTAAAATAATAATAGTAGTTTAAAAAACTAAAACAACATGCTTTATTAGAAAACCAAACTAAAAAATAAAAAATAAATAATAGTTAAAAAAACTAAAACAACACGCTTTATTAGAAAACCGAACTAAAAAATGAAAAATAATTTTAATTTCCAACACGTTTGGGATAAAATTAAAGTGGTCAACAAAAAAAAATCTCCAACACATCTAGAATGAAATTAGAGTTATCTAAAAAATAATTTTACCGTCAAAAGCGTGGAGTGCTTTTTATGATTTTTACGTTTTCTTCTTAAGATACTTTACTTTTACCAATATCTGTTTATTATCAAATATATCAATTGATAAAGAGCACCCCACGCTTTTGATGGTTAAATTATTTTTTTGTAGATAACTCTAGTTATATTCTAGATGTGTTGGAGATGATTTTTTGTTGACCACTTTAATTTTATCCCAAGTGTATTGGAAATTAAAATTGTTTTTCATTTTTTAGTTCGGTTTTCTAATAAAGCATGTTGTTTTAGTTTTTTTTAACTATTATTTATTTGATTGATTCTTTTAAAGTATACTTAAGTCGATGTAATTCTCATCATGTAACTACAAATCAATTGGTTATTTCTTATTTTAGTTCATAAACAACGTATTTTAAGAATGTTGTAAAATGCAAACAGGTAGCATTAAATTTGTGAAATTTCATAATCCACACCAAGAAGCATTATTGAGAATCTAGTATAAATTTGTTTTAATTATCAGGCATAATGTTGAAGGTAGATTTATATAAGTTAATGTGAATTTCACGGTACAAATAATAAATAATGTAATTCTCCCACCTCATTATTAGCTTTCCTTCTGGTTTTCCTACAAAAAAATTGATGTCCTTATTTCATTCCCCAATCGTGTCACATTACCTGTCCATTACAGTGTACAAGATTATCACATCTGGCTCCAATAAAGATCATGCATCTCACTGTTATGCGGTCTTCATTCACCAGTTCGTCTGCCGTTTCTCTTCGCTCCAAAATTTTCCTCAGAATGTTATTCCCAAATACTCTTAATATTTCCTTCTCCTTAAAGTAAGAGCCTATATTTCGCATCAATATAGTATAACTACAAGAATAACACTTATATATTTTTTTAATTTTAGGCCTTTCGAGAGAAATTGGGAAGACAAAAGTCCATTTATTGCACAATAACATGTATTTCCGGAATTAAGTCTATGTTTAATTACTTCTTACACTCCATTCCTGTTTGTAATTATTGCTCCATGGTATTTTAATTCACTCGCTTCTTCAAAATTTCCCTCTTTTTCATTAACTGTCCATATATATTACATAAGTGTGACTATATATTTCATTTATTTGACGTTTACTTCCAGCCCCGTTTCTTAGGGTTGATCAATAGAATGTACGTACTGGCCCCCTTGCTATTGGGTAATACCAAGTCAGTTTTAACCAAGGCACATACGGAAAAATGCATGATCTAGCTGGACAAAATTAATGGAATCGCTCCTGTTAAACATATTTTCACAAAACTTCACACAGTTGTTAACCATTGTATTTTATATACGTACAGAAATTCACAGTACTTTTGTTTGAAAAAAAGAATCCTTATAGGAGAGTGAAATGTTATAAAATATACATTTTCTCTCCTATTAGACATATTTCCACGAAACTTCACAATTTTATAACCATTGCATTTTCTGCTTGTAAAGAAACTCTCATTACTTTTTGAAAAACCACCCCTTACAGGAGGGCGAAATTTTACATAATTTACAATTTCTCTCCTGTTAGACATAATTTCACGCAACTTCACACTTTTGTATAACCAATGCATTTTCTGCATGTATATAAACTCTCATTACTTTTGTTTGATTAAGAAACCATCCCTTACAGGAGGGTGAAATTTAATAAAGGACACAATTCCTCTCCAGTTAGACATAATTTTACGAAACTTCACATATGTGTTAACCGTTGCATTTTCTGCATGTATAGAAACTCTCAGTACTATTGTTTGAATAAACAGGAGGGTCACATTTTATAAAATTTACAATTGATCTCCTATTAGACAACGGCTTGTTACCAGTAATATCACTGAGCTGTACCAGGTTATGTTGTACTTACTTATCACTGGCACTATCGAACCCGTAGGTTCATGGCCGCGCTGACATAAGCTCTCCATACATCCCTATCCTGAGCTAATGCCTTCTAATCATTCCCTGTATAATCTACTTCCCTCAAATCATAGTTAATGTTGTTCTCTCACCTCATTCTTAGTCTACCAAGTGGGCATTTTCCCTCTGGCTTTCCTACAAGAAGGTTATGTTGTAGCAAGTAAAATTTCCGTAAGTAACAACAGCACTAGCTTCACTTAAAAATTCTAAAAATCTATATTTGGTTCACAATAATCACATATGCATATTCTTCTTCAATAACTTGACGGATAATTTAATTCTTATAAATTTCTTTCTTCGCACTCTCAGATACACTTGTCAGCAATAACTTCCAAAACGATTGGTATCCAAAATTCTGCCTTAAAAATCATCATCATTATCATCCTTCACGGATTAGGTCTTTGCCTGTTCCGATTTCATATCTGTTCAGCCCAGCGGTTTCTTGGTCTTCCCACAGATCTTCGTCCTATAGGATTATATATCAATGCCATTAAATATTTTAAGAAAATCATTATGACGGAGTGTAACTAAAGCTAAAGATATATTTCTACCATTGACTTGGAATAATAGCGACCTATCTTTTACGTCTTCCAGTACATGTTGGATTTTTGGCGCACGCCATATTGTAATTGGTTAAGGTAATGTACTACAAGCCAGAAGGTCGAGGGTTCGAGTCCCGATGATAACAGAATTTTTAAACTGACCCAAACCTTTTGGCGTCACCATGGCCCTGGGGTTATTTCAGCCTGTAACGGAAATGAAAACCAGACGCTGTTCTGGGGGTAAAGGCGGCCGTCAGGCAAGGCTCACGCATGCGATTATGTTTTTCAGATACTCTTGTCATATTTGCCTTCTTATCTTCGTACATTTGGGTAGCGGATGAGAACCCTCTATGAGGCAGTCTCATCAAAAGGTCTAGCGTTCCTTCCCTCGCGAGTTTCAGGTCACACTGGCCCGGTGTGTAGTACCTGATCGAAGGGTCCCTTGCACAGGGTAACGTGTGAAGATTTCAAAGGACAGAAATAAATGTGCGGAGGAGGCACCCATTTTCCAGGGAAAAATGTGGAGACCCATTCCCGGGGTAACAAGGGAGAAGTCCTCAACGGTCCTTAGGAGCGGAAGAGGCAGCTCTCCATTTGGGGGTTCATACAACTGGGGGCTATGATGTCTAGCCTTAAGATGGCAATCCCATCGTACATCTCACTCTGCGGAACGCCAGTAACGTACCCAGAGGAAATACTTGATTACTAAAAGTCTCATAGATAATGGAAACAGGACTGTCCCAACGTTGACAACCTTGGCTAGAAACAGGAACAAAGATTTAGGCAGAAATTATATAATGAAAATAGGAGTTTGGAATCCCAGAGGTATCACAAATATAGGAACTGAACTAGAAAATGAACTAGACAAAATGAATGTAGATGTTGTTGTAATTCCAGAAACTAAAAATACATTAAAAGGATCAGTCGTATTAGAGAAATATATAATGATTTATGATGGGGTATCACGAGAGAAAAGAGCAGCAGCTGGAATTGCAATATTAATAAGAAGAAAATGGAAGAATAGAATTCACAGTTATGAGTATTTGAATGAAAGAATAATAAAAATAAGGTTACGGTGAGAAATTATGTAACGATAATAGGTGTTTATAAACCAGGAGAAGGTAAATTAGAAGAATGTACAGACTTTTATGAAAATCAGAAACAAATTAATAAAGTTAATCCAAATGACTATTTAATAATAGCTGGAGATTATAATGCCAGAATAGGCAATAAACCTATTAAAAATATAATGGGGAAACATGGAGAAATAACCCAAAATAAAAATGGAAGACTTCTAATAGATTTTACAAATTACAATAATTTAAGAATTACGAACACCTTTTTTCCACATCGAGATATACATAAATACACTTGGTCAGCAAGAGGACAAAGAAGCATAATAGACTACACTATAGTCATTGAAAAATGTTATAAGTTAGTGCTTGATACAAGAGTATTTAGAGGATGTGATATTGGCTCTGACCATTACCTTCTAACTACTAAATTAGCAATACCAGCAAAGTGGAAAAGAAGTAAAATTAATACGGCAAACAAAACAAATGAAGGAACTTTTAAAGTGCACCTACTTCAAGATGAATCGATTAGAAATTTATATCAGCAACGACTAGGTCTATATACAAAACAAAATGCTATAAGTAGAAATATTAATACAGAATGGGAAGAATTAAAAGATAATATAATACAGGCTGCTTCAGAATCACTTGGAATAGAAATAAAAGATATAATAATAAAAGATTAAAAATTTGGAACAATGAAATAGCAGAACTGGTTAAGGGGGAAAAAAAGATGCTTACTTGAGATACTTGAATATGAGAACAGATGAAAACCTGATTGAATACAAAAAAAGAAATGCCCTTGCTCGAAGAGAAATTAGAAAAATTAAAAGGAGTTCATGGGAAAAATTTATTAGTGACCTGGAACATGATTTACTTGGACGACAAGATAAAGCCTATAATATTCTAAAACACATTAATAATTAGGAAAAAGATCAACTCAAATTGAACATAATTTCTGAGGATAAATGGATATCTTATTTCAAACGTCTATGGACAGAACAATCAGATTATGAGAAAATAAACTCATCATTAATTGACGAAAATATAGATCCAATTTCTTTCGAAGAATTAATAACTGTCATAAATCATTGTAAAAACAAAAAACTCCTTGCATTGATAATATTAGTAATGAACTAATAAAATATGGCTCTATTCAACTAAAACAACTTATCTTAGATTTATTGAATATATGCTGGAAGACTGGTCATATCCCAGAAGAATGGAAGACGGCCAAAATATATCCTATTTATAAAAAAGGAGATCGTCATGATTGTGAAAATTACAGAGGCATAAATATCTTGGGTACCTGTTATAAAATGTATACAACTATATTGAAAAATCATTTAAATGTAATTATGGAAAGTATTATTCTAGAAGCCCAAAAGAGATTCAGGAAATGCAGATCCTGTTCACATTACATTTTCATTATTAATAAAATAATTGAGAAACATAGAGAATATAATCTACCAACTTTTATGGCATATATAGATCTTGAAAAGGGATTTGACAAAGTTAACAGAAATAAATTGTGGAATATAATGAAAGAGAAAGGAGTACCTCAGCACCTAATAACTGCAATAAAATGTCTATATGTAGAAAATAAAATAACAATAGAAACTGGAGGCAAAAATATAAACAATATAACAGCAACAATAAATAGAGGCGTAAGACAGGGATGTCCACTTTCATCCTCCCTTTTTAATATTTATATTGACGATATCATATATAATTGGCAGATAAATTTGGACTCACATTTCAGAATAAGAAATAAGATGTAAGACACCTTACTTTTTGCAGACGACCAAGTTATAATATCTAGTTCAGAAGATGGTCTACAGAAATCGCTCTTTCAGTTAAATAACATTATACAGAAATATAATTTCAAAATATCAATAAGTAAAACGAAAATCCTAGCTTTTAAGGGATCAGATACCGTAAAAGAGCTAAAATAATTCTGGACGGGAAACCCATTGAACAAGTGAACCATTTTAAATACCTGGGTTATGAAATCTCCTA
Organism: Diploptera punctata; assembly: GCA_030220185.1. Classification (NCBI taxonomy): domain Eukaryota; kingdom Metazoa; phylum Arthropoda; class Insecta; order Blattodea; family Blaberidae; genus Diploptera; species Diploptera punctata. Next base: position 544,025 of record JASPKZ010007209.1, read on the forward strand.
TTTTAAAAATGAAGATCTATTTAACAAACTTAATAAATTTAATTATATATGTGGAACAATCAAAAGGATATTTAAAAGCACAAGAAAAGAAACAAAACTAAATTTTTATAAAGTAGTGGCAGTCCCCTTACTATTGTATGGTAGTGAATTTTGGGTTTTAACTAAAAGAGAAGAGAAGATCATAGAATCAGCTGAAATTAGATTTCTGAGAAGTGTGGCTGGTTGCAAACTTCTAGATAAGAGAAGAAGTGAAGATATTGGAAATGAGCTAAATATCTTTAAACTCTTAGATAGAATAAAATAATCTAGAAAAAATGGAAAGAACATGTTCAAAGAATGGAAGATGATCGCATTCCCAAAATTATACTTAAATACAAACCAAAATGACGCAGGAATGTTGGTAGACCGAAGAAGAGATGGATCCAACTTTTGAATGATAATGTATGAGACCGGAAAAAGCCACATGGGTTTAATCCGTGATTGATGATGATGATGATGTTCTTCGTACACGTTTTAAATGAACGCTCTTTCATTTTTAACCTTAACGTAAATAAATGAGTATACCTTACCTGACACTGCGACTGCAACCTGGAGTAATCTTGGTTTGATCAATTCTATTAATTTCATTTTGTATTTTTTATCTTCCTTGGTCTGTATTATATATTATACCTTTATATTAATACTTTCCTGTAAAATAAAAATTAAATCTATAACATTTCTCTCTTTGAAAATATGAATATCATTCCATCCATAGTAATTCTGCCCCGAGGGCAGGTCTTTCACTGCAATCATAGCATTTTCATGCTATGCTTTGCAGCTTTACTAGGGAGTTATAGGTGTGGTAGCTTCCCGTTGCTTTCGACACCGGTGAAGGATGATGATGATGATAAGAATGATGATGATGATGATGATGGCCGGATGATTTTCGGGGACCGTTGGGCCCTAAACTTCCTGACGTTTGCCTTACAGGTGAGGAAAAACCCCGAAAAACCCTCACTCAGGAGCCTGTCCCGACCGGGAATCGAACCCGGGCCCACTGCGTGACAACGCAGCACGCTATCTCGAGACCAAAGCGGTGGACTTGTTCAACACAAATCTTACAAGGGAACTGTCAACCATTGCATGCCGAAACCTACCTTGAAATTTATCCCAAAGAAGCGTTGTGATATACCAAGGCCGTGTCCAAAAAATATATGCTGTTTTAATGTGCAAGGCACAGAAATCGAAGCGAGAATCTAGCAGTGGCAGCCCACTCTACTGAGCAGATATACATCCCTGCACAGAGTGAAGTGAGGCTGGACGCGACGCGGACGGAGGGTAGTGACTGTTTTCCAGTTTGCCAATACAGAAGTTGTATTACTACTCTATATTTTAAATTATATATTTGGCGCTTGATTTTAGTGTCTTACAGTTAAAATCAACAGATTTTTTTGAACACGCCATTTTGTATATTGCACGCTTATCGGGAAGATAATTCAAGGTAGATTTTGGCATGCAATGGTTGACACTTTCCTTGTTAGATATTTTTATGGAAATATATCATGGCATAATTTATAAAATAACACAAACGAAATAGGACGAATTACTTTTTTATAATATAATTATCAATTTCATGTACGAAGGCTCTTCATTAAAAATTATAATTTATCCAATCAGAATTTTACATGTAAAAATTTGATTTTACGATATTTGTTAGCTTAATGCATCATGTACACATAATACAAGTTTCAAGGTAATCCCTCCTAGTCTCTGTCTGAGTGTTATGCAAGTCGAGACATGTCCAGTATCGTCTACGGCTACAATGAAGGCAGTCCAGAATTTATTTCAAATGATCCTGAGATCAACCAGAAAAGCATTGTGCGGATATAACTTTTATCACACAAGAAAAAAGAGGAAAGAGAAAAGTGGTCCCTTCTGCTGGGAAATGTGTGGTCATCTCATTTGTTGTTATTCATTTATAGTTTGTCAGGATGTCTGTATTAAAACATTAAATTATGAAATATTTACCTAAAAGGTCCGTCTCCTCAACTTTTTTAGTCATTTATCTGTAGCGCTTTCGAGGCTAGTCCCACCATTAGCAGGATTCAAAAAAGCTGAGGAGACGGATCTTTTAGGTAAATATTTCATAATTTAATGCTTTAATTTTGAATAATACCTCAACGGAACTTCATCATGAATCTTTTTATGTTAAGGATGTCTGTACCTGCACTAGGGTGGGCCAAAAAACTCATTTTTTTAAATTTCGAAGTTGTAATAGCGCGGAAAAGTTGCGAATTATATAGACAAAAGAAAAGAAAAAAACATCAAAATCGGTTGATATCTTCCGGTGGCGCAAAGGCTCTAAAGTTTGACAAAACTTCATTTTTGAGATTATTTCTGTAATTTTTTAATTAGATGTTTTCGTAATGTAATAGTTTGTAACGTCTTCAAATAGAGCTTAAAAATTGTGTTTTAATTTGGTTTAGATCAGTTGATATCTTCCGGTCGCGTAAATGCTCCAAAATTTGCCAGAATAATGAAAAGTTATATTTTTACTCATTTTTTGGTATTTAATAAATAACTTCCAGATTATTGATTGTCAGATCCCACAGATAGATATAAATGTGCTTAGCAAAGATCAGCAATACCTACTTGATATTAAAGAAAGGAAATAATTGCAAAAATGAAGTTATCATATTTTGCCAAACTTCAGAGCCTTTTCGCGACCGGAAGATGTTAACCGATTTTGATATTTTTTTTCTTTTTTTAGCTATATAATTCGCAACTTTTCCGCGCTATTACAACTTCGAAATAAAAAAATGTGTTTTTTCGGCCCACTCTAACCTGCACACAGCAGAAACAGAGAAATTCTATAGAGATGTCCTGATAACTCAGGAAGGTCATATTAGACACAAATGCCCAAATGTCCATGCAACAAGCTGGATCTGTATCACGATAATGAGAGACCATATATCACAAGTGTTGTTTCTAAATATGTTGCAAATATCAAAGTGAAGTGCGTCCTTCATCGTCGTTATAGTCCGCATTTAACCCCATGTAATTTTTTTCTATTATCTAATCTCAAAAGCACCTTCCCGGGAGGTTTTCTTTATCTTCTGAAGCAGTGTGACATCTGCGGAGACGGTTTTGAGAGAAAAGAGCATCCAGCATATCTTTACAGACTGGCAGAATCGTTTGGATAAGAGCATTAATACCAAAGGATCACCTTTGAGAAGAACCATCAAAATTCTCAGAATGAGTAAAGGTATGTTGCCAAAAAAATAATTGTTTATTGAATAGCCTTCGTATAATGGGCTTATTGTAAGAGAACCAACCATCTATTCAGTGTTGTTCGCAGATGACCAACCACTAATTGCAGAAAAATGTGAAGTTATGGGATAAAGACAAAAAAATTCATAGACGAATGTGACATATTACATCTGAACATTAACCTAAAGAAGACAAATTGTTTGTCAATAGGAGCAAACCCTAAAGATGTAATATTGGAAAATGGACAAGGAATAATAAATCATTAGGAAGATGAAACATGTTTGAGGATCAAAATAACTAATAATGAGATCATGAAAATCATATTAATTCAATAAATAACAAAGACAACACAGCAATATTAAGATAAACGGTATTTTATAGGATTATGATATTACAATAAAACCAAAACAAACGTTTATAACGCAATTATCGGCAAATTACATTCAACAAATATAGACAACTATTGGAGACGATCAGCAGTAATTTCGAGGAGAGAAAAAAATTAAATATCTTGTAATAACTGTTTCCGTTCTCGCATAACATTAGAGCAGTTTGAAATACGAGGCTTATTGCCAGGTGTTTTAATACTGATCATTTTTAAGTTGGCGCAGAGTTGGTGTACCTGGAGGGCCGAGGTTTGATTTTGTGTTCTTCTTCTCCTAGAAGTATTGCTTTCACCTCAGCTACAAGAGCTTTCTCTGTAACCTTTCCTCCCTTGTGGCTTTTATAAAGTCCACAAGATGAAAGAGAAACCTTCTGCCATTCCGAAGAATACTTACTTACTTACTTACTCACTGGCACTATCGAACCCGTAGGTTCATGGCCGCGCGGACATAAGCTCTCCATTCATCCATATCCTGAGCTAATGCTTTCCAATCATTCCCTGTATAATCTACTTCCCTCAAATCATAGTTAATGTTATTCTCCCACCTCATTCTTGGTCTACCAACTGGGCGTCTTCCCTCTGGCTTTCCTACAAGAAGCTTCCATGCAAGTCTTTCATTCCCCATACGTGAAACGTGTCCTGCCCATCGCAGTCTACGAGACTTAACTATTCTTATTATATCTGGCTTCCTATAAAGACCATGTAGTTCATTGTTTTGTAGTCTTCTCCATTCACCTCTCTCTTCATCTCTCTTTGGTCCAAACATTTTCCTAAGAACTTTATTCTCAAATACTCGTAATCTCATTTCCTCCCTTAAAGTAAGAGTCCATGTTTCGCACCCATGTAATATAACTGGTAGAATAATAGTTTTATGTATTTTCAGTTTAACGTTTTTAGAAAGGAGTTGGGACATCAAGAGTCTCTGCAATGCATAATAGCACGAATTTCCAGAATTGAGCCTATGTTTAATTTCTTTGTGCATCTCCTTCCTATTTGTGATTATTGTTCCTAGGTATTTGAATTCAGCCACTTCCTCAAAATTTCCCTCATTTGTCATTAGCTGTCCATTTCCATTATATAATGAATTTCTACGTGTGACCATATATTTAGTTTTATTGATATTTACTTCCAGTCCTAATTTCTTAGTGTTACTCAATAGTGTGTGCGTGTTGTCCTTTAGTATCTCCTCGCTATCGGCCAAAAATACTACATCATCAGCATAAACTAACAGCTTATTAATACCATTGAGTTGTAAGCCTTCCTCATTCTCTAAAGATTTAATGGCATGCTCTAGTACAAAATTAAATAGTAGAGGAGATAGTGCATCTCCTTGCTTCAACCCATTCTGGATTTCAAAAGTGTCCGAAAACTGTTTGCCTACACGCACCCTACTCTTTGTGCCATTTAGACACATTCGTATAAGTCTAACTAACTTTTTAGGAATTCCGAACTCCAGCAGGATACTATATAACTTCTCCCTCTTAATTGAATCATATCCTTTTTTGAAGTCTACATATAGTTGATGTACAGTACCATTATATTCCCATTTCTTTTCTAAAATCTGTCTTATACTAAAAATCTGATCTGTTGTAGACCTGTTTCTTCTAAATGCACATTGATGATCTCCTAGAATGTCATCAATATAGGGAGTAAGTATTTTTACTAATATATCTGTTAGAATTTTGTACGAAGTTGAAAGTAATGAGATGCCCCTGTAGTTGTTGCAATCAGTTTTATCTCCTTTCTTATAAATTGGTACGATAATTGATTCCTTCCATTCATCTGGAAGAGCTTCTTTTTCCCAAATCATACTAAGCAACCAGCGTATCTTGTCCATCAATTTTTCTCCTCCTGCTTTTATCAGTTCTGCTGGGATCTCATCTGAACCTGATGCTTTATACATATTCAATTTTTCAATCGCCATTTCAACCTCTAATGCACTTTGGCTCTGCGACTAGCATTTCTGCTGTCTGTAAATTATCCTCCTCAATGTCGTATTCTGTATGTACATTTAATAGCTGATTAAAGTAACTTTTCCATCTATTTAATATACTCCTATAATCTGCAATCATATCCCCATTTTCATTCCGAATTATGTTTGTTCTAGCCTGAAACCCCTTCTTCTCTATCCTAATTCCCTGATATAATTCTCTAATGTTCCTATTTTTTGCATTCATTTCAAGATCATTAATCTTCTCTCTCAAATATTCCCTCTTTTTACTCTTTAGTAACTTGGTGGTTTCCCTTCTAACACTACCCAATTGCTCTAAATTTACCTCATTTGGCTCGTGTAACCATTTCATTTTTGCTAGCTTTCTTTTCTTTACAATGTCGGCACATTCCTCATCAAACCATTTCTTGTTTTGCCTCTTTTTTAAACAACCAATGCTTTCTGATGCTGACAATTTAATAGTATCTCTTATAGCCTCCCATTCTTTATTTATATCAGTTTCTTCTTCGTTTGCCACATTGTCATCTGAAGATTCCAGTACTTGAAATCTATTAGCAATTTTGATTTGGTATTCTTGCCGCATTTCATCATTTTTCAAGTTTTTTAATTCATATTTTACAGAATCATCTTTAGCGTTCGTTCCTCTCATAAGCGATAGCCGTTGTCTGATTTTCACCCTGACCAGATGATGATCCGAATTGCAGTCTGTCCCTCTAACTGATTTAACATCGATGATGCTACTGTGCCAGCGTTTATCCACTAATACATGATCTATCTGGTTCCGAGTTTCTCCATCTGGGGACGTCCAGGTGTATTTATGAATATCCTTATGCTGAAATGTTGTGCTCTTAACAATGAGATTCTTTGATGTGGCAAATGTGACTAATCTAACCCCGTTGTCGTTACTATCTTCATGAAGACTGAATTTGCCTATTGTTGGTTTGAATATATCTTCCCGCCCCACTTTTGCATTAAAATCTCCTAAGACAATTTTCATATGATATAGTGAAAGGGTATCAAATAAGCATTCTAATTCTTCATAGAACTCATCCTTGATTTTGTCATCTCTATCTTCTGTGGGGGCATGTACATTTACAATTATAAAATCATGTCGTTTACCCTTTAGAATTATGTATGATATCCTATCACTAACAAACTTAATATCTCGGATAGCGGATAGGATCCTCCTTCTGACTAAAAAACCCGTTCCAAATGCAGGTCTTTCTGCACCCCCATAGTATAATGCAAAGCTTCCTGATTCCTGACTACCTTCTCCTGGCCACCTAACTTCCTGTAAAGCGACTATATCCAAGGGCGATTTATCCAATTCCCGCGTTAATATCTCTAGTGCCCCGCTATTGTATAAAGTTCTAACATTCCATGTTCCTAGGAACATGTCCCTGTGTTTGAGCCTTTGGCATGGGTTCCCTGAAGTAGTCCCCGCCCGGAGAACCGAATGGGGGACTATTTGACCTCCGGAAAATTTTACCCCAGTTGAACCCTTGTCCGCATTTCTTGACGGTTGTATTTTTACGATGAAAGATAGTCACTCTTTCGCCCAAGATACTTTTTTCGTCTGGCTTATCACCTTCGACCAGTCCGGCATGGGTAACCCTATCGACAGCAATCCTACCGCCGGCATAGCTCTCAGGATCATTTAAGCACGCAAGCCACTCCACCACGACAAGGTAAAGATACCATGGAGGGATTCCGAAGAATAGACAGGAATAATAGACATTCGGTCTCCAGAACCATGTTCTCTACCATTTTGTACCCATCTACTGCCATTTAGGACGGTTGGAATGCTCCCTTCATCTAGTTATGAGACCACACAGGAATTTCTCATTCTCTCCAGTACGAGTACTTTGGGGAACACCTCTCTCCTTTAAATAGGGGCTGTTTATCATAAGCAATGTCACGAGTGATTTCCAAATCATCGGTAAATTCACGAGCCACAAAGTGACGGGTGCATTGATGTAGAGGATTTGTAAATCAAGAGTGACATTTGTTGGGACTATTTATGGAATACAATTAAACTGTTTACTCAAAAATCATTATTTCAATATAGTTACCGGCATTTTAAAATATTTATGTATTTAATGTAAACGGCGATGTTTGAAAACAAATCTGAAATGTGAGGTTATGTATATTTACTGCAACTTGAACACATTATTTATTGCCAAATGGGAACGCAATATTGTAAGAATGCACCCTAGAGGAGAAATAATGAAACACATCAAACTGTATATTATAATCAACATTATAGGTTATTCATTTATTTTTTTAGTAAACAACTCAGTAAAATCACGATATCTGTTCATTATTTGCTATATTCAGTGTATTTGTTGGAGAAAGAAAATGTTCTGAGCTGTTCAGAATATAAAAAATGAGGAGGTTTCTTTATATAAAAAAGCAGGAGCTGATAAAGAGAAATCGATAAAGAGCGAGGTGGCATTGGTTGTAAAACAAAATTCATTGAAATGTTATTGGCCATTGTTCCCATTTGGGGCACGAGTTGAATAGTCCTTAATTTTTTTTTTCACGACACGTTACTATAAATAGAATCATTTCAATGTACACTAAACAACTATACATACGTCATATACTTCATATTGGCACCATTATGTACTCCTGAGGAACAAAATTCAATGTCGCGCACCCTCCATGATTGTTATTTCATTCTGAATGGCGACCCTGTTGTGAGCACCATAATAATGCTCCTAATGCCTTATTTCCACAAAGTTATTAATTTAATTAAAGGTAAGAAATTCAACATAGTATAAAATAAAATGTAATATGATACAAGGATGGAATGGAAAAATGTTACGTATTTGTTGAAAAATTATGACCTCGTCTATCGGCTTGGACGTTAACATTTCAATTCATGCGTAAATCATTGTCTTCCATCCTTGTAACATAAAATAGTATTAACAGGTTATAAAATTATCTTCGCAGAAATTGATGGTTAAATCCTTTCTTCGAGAGAACTCTTCAATATCAAATAAAATATATTACAGGTAATAATATTGATTTATATTATATACTTACAAAATGCGTTTCTTCACCGGCGGCTCAGGCTAAATAATTGGATTTTATCTTTCACTGATATCTGTAACAATATTAATTCCTTATTTTTTTGGTTACGAGAATAACATGATACTAGTACAATGAGATGATACTATAAATCTAGAACATAAATCGGAAGATAATTCATACGTACACAAAGAGTAATACCTATTGTAGTAGACCTAGTGTAGTTGTAAAAGGATTATAGATACAATGATCTAACAGATTTACATCTTGTTTATTTTGAGTAATACCGCACACGTTAAAATATTTAAAGATAAATAAGGCCTAAATACACACCATAAGCTGTTAAAGGAAGAAGATCGTCTGAAATAGACAACATTTTTAAAATTTCATAATTAATTTGGCTTAAATATAGTGCTATAACTTGGCTTGTTAGGAAATCGATTAATAGGTTATATGAATGATTTACAAGGATCTTCTAATAAAAAAGATAAATTTAAATATTTTTATAAACATAATACTTAAACAAATTTGTTACGTGTAGTTTGAATGTATAGTTAAACAATTTCGACCATATTATAATATTATGATATTGTGAAAAGAAAAATTAATGTGTGAACCAGGAATCGGACCGTGGTCCCCTAGTTAGTGTGCAGCCCACTACACCATTCCACATGTGGCACAAACATTAACAATCTTTCCACATATACAAATCTATATTTCTCGTTTCGTCCGCTGTCAGGTATATGACACTGCCATCGCCAACGGCCGGCTTCGTTTAGAAGTATCTATACTTGAGAAAAGTTGTCCAGCTTTTGTAGAAGAGACCAGCCTTTCTGCTAAATATTGGAGTCTAAGAGAGCGAATGATTTCATTATCAAGTGCTCGACATTAGATACCAACCAACCATATTTGAGAATTTTACACCACCACTTTTATAAGCAGTAAACGATGTTATATAACATTTTCCAATACTGTTATTTTAACACAGTTCCAATAATGGATCATGTTATAATATTATAATGAGGTCCACGGTTCGATTCCTGGTTCACACATTAATTTTTCTTTTCACAATACCATTATAATATGATCCATTATTGGAACTGTGTTGAAATAACAGTATTGGAAAATGTTAAATAATTTCGACCATTCCAGAATTCGAAACTGGAATCTTCTGGTCGGTAAACTTAAGACGCGTTATCAGTAGGAATATTCTTTCTTGCAGTCATTAATAGTCTTATTTGTATATAAATGTTTTTTAGAAATAAATATCCTAAATTTATTTTTAAAATTGTTTATTTTTATTACAGTATGTAATAATTCATACGCAACTAATTATTATGCTTTTTTTTAAATTTGTTTTCTGATAAATGGTATTTATATTTATATTTAAATAAAAACTAATAATTTTGTACCATTCCTATTTGTACAGAAATAAAAAAATAAAAGACAAAAATAAATGTCAATTTGTAACATTCTCAAGTTTAGTACGGGCCCGGGCATCTAGATATTCAGTGTGAGCGCCTTCTCTTTGTGTAACCTATAGTTTCTGATTCCTTAGTTGCATACATAAACGACATTAAGTACGATCAATGAGATACAATGCATTTTACGTCACTAGTAAATATATACTATGGGATGTGCATTTTGAAAGATATACTCTGGTTTGAATTTTCACGTATCTGTAGTCTATGAGACAATGTTTGTGGGAGCGCACCGGCGCTTTCAGAGTGCGTAACTTCAACCTTTGGTTTAGTACAAGGTTGCATAATAGTTCGCTTTAAAAACTGTTTTGCATATGTTGTTCATTAGATTAATGAGGTTTTGGCAATTTTCTGGTTTCATTTTACTTCATTATTTTAGAATTATGCATTTCAATTTTTCTATTGATTACACTTTCTTCTTATACGTATTATACTCTTCGACTATTCTGTACCACCATACGACCTGTGAATATTCGATCGGAGAACAAGTGACTGCTAGCGTGATGTTGGTCAATGTGATAACACATGTTCCTGCTAGAGTCAGTTGCCAACGTGTTTACTCATATATAAGATGATTCTATCCCAGGAATTCACCTACATTAGTGGGCAAATAGGGTGATACAATTGACAAGTTAGAGTTAAATGGGCAAGTTAGTGTTAGTTTGAGCAAGTTAGGGTTAGAAAATGAGCGACTTAGTATACCAAATTAGTTTAGCGTTCACTTTTTTGTTAGCGGGTTTTTGTGATACAATGACTAATACATATTTTACATTACAAATATGTTGATTTTAGGTTACTTTGAGCTCAACGTCTCACTTCATTTTAAGGCATTTCTCTCATTTTTTGGAAAAAAATATCAACTTATATATTTTTCTCAGTTATTTATTCACATACTGCAACAATAAATACCGAAGACATCAATAAAACTAGAAAACTAGAAAATAAACTATTTTGAAATTTTACAAAGTATTGGCAGTTCCATCCCTTATCTATGGATGTGAAACCTGGACATTAACAAAGGCAGATAGTAAACAAATAGAGGCTGCAGAAATGAAGATGTTGAGAGCAATAGCAGGATACAAAAGGACCGATAAAAAGAAAAATGAAGATATTTGAACAGAACTTAATATATTTAATATCTGTGAAAAAATAAAATACTATCAATAATTAATTACCTTCATGACGTTATTGGTTTGTCGAAGTGAATGAAAACAGCCGCATTACATAGACGAATGTTTATAATGAGTAAAAGCCAAAAGGGAGGAAGATTTGTTGGGAAGACCATTTGAAAGAGATGGAAGTACTAGGGTATGGTAGTATTATAATGAGATCCCGGTACAGGCCATTGGGTTTAAATCTCTTGTGTTGATGATCAAGAAAAACAGATGAGAAGCACATTTGTGAGAATGACAACGGGGCACGATCTGTGTAGAAAGTTACCCTTGGACAAAAAGGAATGTTTCTGCCTTTTATGCAATCACCCTTATGAAGAAATGGAACGAAGGTCATTTTGAACAATTTGTCTCGTTGTTCAAACCTTGACGATTCGATAGACCCTCAAAGTATTGTGAGAGCTAAGTCTGCTAATGACTTCAGCGTGTTTTGCTGAGGCACATTAGAACAATACCACTAAATTGCATTTTTCCGTTTCCCTTTTTAATTTTATGAACGGTGACATAGTGTCATCGACTATTCTCGACAGTGTATTTGAGAATGGACGATTATGTGCACAATGAGGTTTTTTAACTCGTGGTGAGATTGAGTGGGAGTGTGATATGTTGTTGAACTACATTCAATGCATGAAACCCATCTTCTATTATAATCAGTTGTTATGCTTTGGATCCGTTCTTGCTTTAATATGAGGGTTGCGTGACATTCCCATTTTAGTTGCATCTAGTTTCAAATTTTGCTTCACACTGCCGAGGTAAACCCATTGTTCCATGTTGTCATCAATAAATTACACGTTCGCTTCTCCATGTGCTTACGTGCAGCCCCAATTCATGCTTAAAAGTTGGGATAGTGTTTTCATTTTTATCGGCTTCATTTGCTTTTCGCCAAACTCTATGGTTACCATCAGAAGAAAACAATTTAATTTGAATCCCTTTAGACAATGTGACCTGATTCCAAAACCATTGATTCTTTTTTATGTATTTTAGCAAAATGAAATCTGACAATTCTGTTCTTTATACTTTCTAATGACCTTTTTCGTGACGTTCGACCATGATAACCATGTTTCCCTAAGATTCGCCATACAATTTGTTTCGACATGTTTAAAGATTTCTCTAGTCATTACACGGATTTCATATACTTTTAATCTTGGAATTACTTCTAGATGACGAAACTAGGAACTTCTCTTGATTTTCATTTTGTTTCCTTTGTTTGTCTTGGTAATTTTGTTATAGTACCACGATATTTGAATATGACTCATTAATAAGCCTACGGAAGCAGAATTATCTTGTAACACGTAGCCTATTCAATATTCTATTCCATAGTAATTCTGCCCGAAGACAGGTCTTTCACTGCAATTATAGCATTTTCATGCTGTGCTTTGCAGCTTTACTAAGGAATTATAGGTGTGGTAAATTCCCGTTGCTTTCCATACCGGTGAGGGATGATGATGGCCGGATGATTTTCGGGGACCAGTGGGGCCCTACGCTTCCTGACATGTGTCTTACAGGTGAGGAAAAACCTCGAAAAAACCTCGCCCAGGAGCCTGTCCCGACCGGGAATCGAACCCGGGCCAGAGCACGCTACCTCGAGACCACAGCGGTGGACGTATTCAATATATATATATATATATATATATATATATATATATATATATATAAGCTTACATTGCTCAATGTTAAACATTTAATTATAACATATATATAATTCTAGGCTATAAGATGGTAGCCCATCACTGGTCTTGCCTTCCTTTGGCCAGCAACCAATCGAAGGGACTATTATTATGCTTTCAAGTCTTATACGAGAATTTCCCATACGGGAAAATTTTCTATAGGATCGTAACAGGCCTTGGCCTAATACTTGGAAGGAAGAAGAAGAAGAAGAAATAAGGAACCCGATTATGAAATTGAAATTTGTCTTTTTTTTAATGGACCATTGTGGTATATTTTGGAAGACAATAAACCTTTAAAAATGTATATAATAATTATATAGATAGTAATTGCCGAAGCCTTTGAATTGTTTAGTAGCAATTATCATTATTGTAAGTTTGTTGAAATGATTTAAAATTTTCTTTAAAAAAAAACTCTTTATGTTTGAAGTCTCAAATTTTGATTGTATAGATCCGGAGATTCATATTTTTGCTGCTGAGCAAACAGGTAATTAATCGTTATTTTATTGAAGGAATATAGGTTACTGAAATAATTTCTCATCGCCTAATTTATTTGGAAAGACGTAAATTGTCTATGTGCGAGATATTTGCATCTAAACGACGACTCAGCATCTACTATACCCTATTCAGAATATTCAGAATATCTGCAGAGTGGAGATAAACAAATGCAACAATTATTTACTAACTTTTAATATTATAGAACAACTGAAATCAAACTTTTTTTAGAACATCTACTGTTGCATTTATTTATCTCCAATCTATACATCTTGAATTGGTATAGATGTGAATCACTACTTATATCGCGTAAAGGAAATTCTCTCAAAGCTACGATCACCTTCTTCATATCATCACTAAGTTATTTTCGTTGCTCCATTTTGGACTATCCTGATAGAAATAGTAAACGATACATGCACACCAGTAACGAGACAAGTCGCTTGTACTATAGTAGTGTACATGAACAGTGTATACAAAGCATACTGGTAGGTCGTTTACGACATTCAAGTGTACAAATAACTTTGTTATCTGAAATCTACACCATTTTCAATAAAATATATCTAAAATTAAAATATATATATATATATATATATATATATATATATATATATATGTCCACCGCTGTGGTCTCGAGGTACGTGCTGCCTTGTCACGCAGCGGGTCCGGATTCGATCCCCGATCAGGGTAGTTTTTCTGGGTGAGGTTTTTATCGGGTTTTTTCCTCACCTGTAAGACAAATGTCAGAAAACCTTTAAGGCCCAAACGGTTCCCGAAATCATATGGCCATCATCATCACCCTTATCATATTATCATCATCATCCTTCACCGGGTGTGGAAAGCAACGGGAAGCTACCACACCTACAATTCCCTAGTAAAGCTGCAAAGCATAGCATGAACATGCTATGATTGCAGTGAAAGACCTGTCCTCGAACAGAATTACTATGGATGGATATATATATATGCCTATATAGCTCAAGCAAGAGTTAGAAAGAAAATTACGGAAGCTAAAAATCAGAGCTGGGAACAAAATTGTTTAAAAATTCAAACATGTATTGGAGGAAAACGAAGTACTGAATCTTGAAGAATTAAAAAAAAAAAATGAGGAATGAAAGAAGTTGACAAACAAATGTGGAAGCAATACCTACGACTGAATGGAAAAATTATTTTAAAACATTACTGTCAGAAAACAGGTTATTTAAATCAGATAACGTTCATAATTTTCCAGAAATAAATGAAGATGAACATATACAAATGGACATAGAGGATATTAAAATTAATACTGAATCTTAACAAATAAAAGAGCTGGTGGTCCAGGAGGAATACCAGCGGAACTATTAAAACATGGATCCGATCATTTATTTGAACGATTGAGAAAATTATTTACAAAATTTATGAATGGTGAAAAGTTCCTGAAGAATGAAAACTATGATACATTTCGACAATCCATAAAAAAGTGGAAAAAGACCAATGTCAAAATTATAGAGGTATACCGGTAACAAGTACTATGAGTAGACTCTACGGACATATACTAAAATATTATTTGGGAAAAAACTATTGTGATATGGAATTAAAGGAACAGTCAGGATTTAGAGCAGGTCGTTCCACAACCGACAATTTATTAAGTTTCACTCAGATAATAGAAAAGAAAATGCAATACCGATAACCTTTGCATCTACTATTTGCAGATGTTGAGAAAGCATACGACAATGTCCCTATAGAGAAATTATGGATTGCTTTAAGACTTATGGGAATTAAGACTATAATAATTAAAGCTACACACAATTTATATGACAACTGAATATCTAAAATTAAAAGTGGCAGTAAATTTCCCCATAGTTTTACGATAAATAAAGGTCTATGTCAAGTTTTTTGACTATCACCGACTCTGTTTAAAATTTATGAACATGAAATATTAAAGAATTGGAGGAGGAAATATTCAATCATGGGAATTCCTATTTCAAAAAACAAAACATTATACAACTTGCATTTTGCAGATGATCAATTGTTAATTACACAAGATTATGAATGTTTGGAATATAGAATATATGACTAGAACATTAATAGAAGAATATGATAAATGGAGATTAATTTTGAACATTAACCCATTGGAGACACGTTTAAAGTGCCTAGCATGTTCACTGGGAACCCATTTAAATCTCCGCGCCGCTACTCCGGCTGCGCTGGACTTTAAATACACATACTCTGTTCTATCACTTATGATTTCAGATATTTTGTTTACCCCTGAATTTCTTTTAGTATCTTGTACTTTTACGAATAGCAAAGGAATGTGGCCTACCTGCTACCCTCTTTTGTGCATTGTAAACCGTTATGTTTTGTTATTTTCAAGGCTGTGAAAGTTGACAAACAATTCAGAAACCATCTTTTTGTAAAAGTTCTCGGACATTGCCTTGAAAGTAAACACAAATCATATGTTCAAACAAGACCGAAAAAAATAACAAACGCAATATAATACTGTACATAATAAAAATAAATATATGGAATAAAATAAGCATAGACCTATACATTATAAAATCAGGAAAGTTCTTCGTATATTCTTTAATTATCATAGTTAATATCGACCTGTAAATTATAAAATACTATAGATAAAAACTGGACGAAACTCACCTAATATTTCTACCATCAGTAGCATGCACGGTTACGTTGTCACTGTATATTATTTCATCGTCCGAATCTTCGTTCCATAATAATTCACTACAATCACTGTCACATAATATTTCATCCACTACTTCACTTAGTTTCTCAAAAGCAATACGTTCTCTCCTATTTATGCACATATTGCAAGAAAAAAAATTAATTTTAAAACTATGAATTTTAACAAATAAGCACTGAATTTATATTCACTTATATTTTACCGTAATAAATGCCTACAACTATAGTCTACTATTCTATAAATAATAACTAAAATAACATATATACATACACTAGGCCTATACATATTTACTTTACATAAACAAACAACACATTTTACTGATGGTGAACCGAAAATGTAAACCACTAAAGAAACCTAACGTCTTACAGTGGGGGTTATAACACAACAACGAGTCTACCTCTTTGTGGGGCTGTTTGGACTTTCTACCTGCTCACGAGGGAGACTCGTTAAAAGTCTCCAATGGGTTAAGAAAACAAAATATTTATTAATTGGTGAACCTAAATAAAATTTAATTTTGGAGATTGGAGAAACAATAAAATATTGAGTCACATATTTAGGAATTAAAATAATTAAATATGGAAGAGGAAATAAGAAATTTGCAATTGCTTGTCTCAATGGAAATATTGTGGGATAAAAATATAAGTAATAAAAATAAAATGAATATATATCATACAATTGTTTAAAGCATCATTACTTATGGACCAGAACTTTGGCCATTAACAACAAAAAACAAATAAGTATATTTTGACAACGGAAATTGATTTTATACGAAGGACAGCAAGAATTTCAAGAAGAGAAAAAAATAGGAACTCTGTTATAAGAAAGAAAATGAAGATTGAGGACATTATTTTAGATTATATTAAAACTCAGCAATTAAGATGGTACGGATATGTTCAGCGAATGGAAGATGATCGGCTACCAAAATGTGTTTTGGAATGGAAACCTGAGGGAAGACGAGGCACAGGAAGACCTAAAACCTCCTGGAGTCAGGGAATGTATTTATACATGATGGAGAAACATCTACAACCAGGATATTGGATGGACCGACAAAATTGGCTGTTAGGAATCGGACGATGTCAAAGATAATATATATATATATATATATGTGTGTGTGTGTGTGTTTTAACTTCTCTTTTTATCTATGGTCTGAGAATATTAACTTCAATTAAAATAAATTGTATATTTATATTAGAAATGAAAGTTATGCCATTTTGGCTTTTTGTGTACAAACTAGATTGTTAATTACTGTAAATGCTTGTTAATATTTCATTGCAGTTTTCCATATATTTTATAAAGTTTATTATGTTTGTACAACGCTGCCATCTAACCTTTTTTAAATATTAGAAAAAATGAAATATTATACGTACATAAATTTCAATTTTGTAACATTATATAACCAATCACAGCAAAATTGAGAAAAAAAGTTATCATGTATAATATATGATACAAAGGGACTGGAGACGATATACTAGAATACAATATGGTTTCAAGTTTTGTGCAATATTTGATATAACCAGTTCTATTTAAATCAGTAGTTTAATACAAGAAAATATAACACTTTATTTAAACAAATTCTAAATACTGCCCAAAGGCCTGTTTCTTAAAGCTAGTAGTCTATAAGTAATGTAGAAAAGCTGTAATATAGTAAGTTAGCAGCGTAGGACTTATTTAAAAGTAAGCCTATTATTTAACAATGTAATTACAATGATGTTTCATGTAACGAGTACTATTAGTTTACAATGCGACCCGAAGAAAAGTGTAACGTGATATTTAGGGCTACTCATGGTTATGCTTATTGGATTTCTAGGGAGCCAAATAACAAAAACAAATTTTTTGGTGGTTTAAAAAATTTGAGAGGGCATTTATAGGGGTCCTCAATTGAAATTTTGTCAATTATAATTTTATGTTCAATGAGTTTATTGGGGTCAAAATAACATTCATTTTCAATAAAACAAAAAAAAACTTTTTAGGGGGGAATATAAAGGGGTTTATGCAAGTTATCATACCTTTGGTCACAACTAAGATATTGCCTTTTAATTGATGGTGCCATCTAAATATTACAGTTGGAAACGAAAAAAAAGAAGAAAAAAGCGAGAAAAATTAAACGTCGAAGTTATACAGTGTGTAACAATCTGTTTTTACAGTACTGTTTTACGCAGAAAACATTATCTATCTTCTCGAAACGTGAAATAAAATCTATTAAATTAATATATTGTTTTAGAAACAACTTTAGTTATAATACCCATAAAACTTCTTGTTATTATAATTACAAAAGGAGGTGGCGGGATTTTGTTATGTCTTAATTCCTTGCAACAGTCTTGTTTGTACACTTCAGGAATCGTTCTGGTACTGTACTGTGTCTACCACCCAATAAATAATTGTGACGCGCACTGCAGCACTTGATATCTATTATTTGTGCCTACTGAGGGATGCATTAATGCTTGTTTACTCTTACCAAGTAAAGCTAGCTGTCCACGATGAAGCAAATAAGAGAACTGAGTAGTGAATTGAAGAATACAATTGTTAATATTACATTAACAGGATATTCTCATAGACAAACAGGCCCTAAAGTGAATAAACCACATTCTACGGTTAATTATGTTTTTAATAAATTTGGATACAATAGTTCTATCAATAATTTGCCAACAAGAGCTAAACAAAAGAAGCTTCATTACCGGCAATAACGATATGTTGTGAGACAAGTTAAGAACAATAATAAATTAAGTGCACCAAATCTTCGTGTACTGGCAAAAAAGGAAGCAAAGAAGAAGATAATGGGAATATGGCTATCGTGGCAGGATAGCCCATACTAATAAGATAATCAGAACTGCCAGAATGAAATTTGCTGAAGAGCATGTAAACAAAATTCAAGAGTTTTGGAATAAAGCAATTTGGTCTCACGAAACAAAAATAAACCTTTTCGGATCAGATGGTAATCAAACGAATATGTCCAATGAGCACATAAACACACTTCCAACTGTAAAACACAGAGGTGGGTCCGTTTTATTTTGTGGGTATATGTCATCGACGAGAGTTGAAACTGTTCACTTTATTTATGGTATTATGGACAAGTGGGGGTACTTAAATATTCTGAAGCAGAATGTTAAACAAAGTGCACAAAAGATAGGGTTTATGTTCGGTTATATTTTTCAGCAGGACACAAAACTGGTGTCTAAACTGTGGTTCATCAGGAATATTCCAAAACAGCTGAAAACACCTACTCAATCGCCGGACTTACATTCCATTGAACATTTGTGGGCTTTATTGAGAAAAGTGTTCATTTTAGAAATGTTCAGTCAAAACAACAATTGAAACAAATAATTACTGAAGAGTGGAACAAAATTGAACACTTAGCATGCAATAATCTTGTCAGGACAATGCAGAGACGATGAAAAACAATCATTTAGGCCAAGAGTTATTCAACCAAATATTAAAGTTTTTTCAATTGCAAAGTGCTATTTATCTAGTTTATTAATTTTATTGTATTCAGTATGTTTACAAACAAAACTGTTTCAAGAAAATTTACCATTTTTGTTCAAGTAAATAATGAAATGTAAATTAATAAATTGTTTGAAGTATTTATTTATTTTATTTTTATGTTCTTATAGTCAAGTGATAAACATGATAACGAAACAATTATGGTATTTTATTTTTTAAGTGTGGACTTATACAACAGTGGCATTATGCATTGTGTAAAAAGATTTAAACTCTGCTGTACAAGCAAGAATGTTACTTACTTACTTACCCCCTGGCACTATCAAACACGTAGGTTCTTGACCGCGCGGACATAAGCTCTCCATACAGCCCTATCCTGAATTAATACTTTCCAATCATTCCGTGTATAATCTACTTCCTTCAAATCATAGTTAATGTTATTCTCACACCTCATTCTTGGTCTATCAACTTGCGTTTTCCCTCTGGTTTTCCTACAAGAAGCCTCCATGCACGTCCTTCATTCCCCATACGTGCCACATTTCCTGTCCATTGCAGTCTACGAGACTTAACTGTTCTTACTATATCTGGCTTCCTATAAAGACCATGTAGTTCATTGTTATGTAGTCTTCTCCATTCACCTGTCTGTTCATCTCTCTTTGGTCCAAAAATGTTCCTAAGTAGCCTACTTTATTCTCAAATACTTGTAATCTCCTTTCCTGCCTTAAAGTAAGAGTTCATGTTTCGTATCCATATAATATAACTGGTAGAATAATAGTTTTATATATTTTCAGTTTAACGTTTTTTGAAAGGAGTTGGGACATCAAAAGTATCTGTAATGCATAAAAGCACGCATTTTCAGAATTGAACCTATGTTTATTTGTGCATCTCATTCCTATTTGTGATTATTGTTCCTAGGTATTTGAATTCAGCAACTTCCTCAAAATTATCCTCATTTGTCATTAGCTATCCATTTCCATTATATGATGTATTTCGACGTGTGACCATATATTTCGTTTTATTGATATTTACTTCAATCCTAACTTTCTAGTGTTAATCAAGATTGTTACACACTGTATATGTTACCAAAGGATCCAGGAGGTTATTAATCACTCTCTTTTATGAGTTAAGAAGTATTATAAAATTATGATCTTGATGAAGATTTTCGGGCTGTAGCCGTGGTCGTGAGGCTTGTAGTTCCCCGACGTTTCGCCAGAGACTGCGCCTGGCATCCTCAAGGGTTGTCTTGAGACTGGCAATTCTGTCCGCTGCCTGTCCTATTTATACGTTCATCGCGATGTGTTCGTAGGTTGTATCTGCCTTCTGATTGGTCAGCGTTATGGACTCCCATTGCTCCAATGAGGTTGCTGTTTGATGGTCCAGTCGACTGTACGTTATATCTGCCTTCTGATTGGTCAGCGGTAGGGACTTCCATAATTCCACTGAGATTGTTGTTTGATAGTCTAGTCGACTGTACTTGTAGAGGTTTACATTTTGCGGTTGTTAGAACCGGTATCCATACTTCGTTGACTTTTAATGATTCTTCTTTTCTATTGAAACTGTTTTTATGTTTGAATATTTCGATGGCTTCTCGTTGTCGGGGAACTACAAGCCTCACGACCACGGCCTACAGCCCGCAAATCTTCATCAAGATCATCATTGCAACTCCGGCCGTGAAAGTCTACGTGAATACATTATAAAATGAGTTAATAATATATTATACAGTTTAAAAGTAATAGGCCTACAATAAATTTATCTCGAAAACAATTTTCTAAAATGTTCCTTATGAAACTTGAAACTTTCCTTATGATAACTTGATTGATTTGGTGTTTTTAATTAGTAATTACTATGACTATTTAACTCATGCCCCAAATGGGAGTCAATGACCAATCACGTTTCAATGATTTCTGTTTTACAACCAATCAGAGTCGTATTTCACGAAATATTTATCAGTGTTAAATTTACCATATTAAAGAAAGCTCCTCCTTTTTAATATTCTGAACAGGTCTGACCATTATTTTGCAGTGACTGAGCCTGTAAGAAATATGGCTACCATATTGTATATATAGTGCATAGATGTCAACGCATAGCGTTTGCAGGAGTTAACATAAAAACATTTGTAGCAATTTATTAAAAGTAAAGTAAAGTGATCCCACAACAGGCCCGGAGGCCCTTGGGGTAGTGGGAGGTTAAGACTCCCACTTTTTCTTGACAATCGGCACTTTATGTCAGCCGGGTTGTTAGCCCTGCGCAACGGCCGCCTTTACCCCCAGAACAAGCGTCTGGTACTCATTTCCGTTAGAGGCTGAGTCGACCCCAGGGCTATAGTGCCGCCAGAGGGTTTGGGTTAGTTTAAAAATCCTGACCCCAACGGGACTTGAACCCTCGACCCTCCGGCTTGTACCTCAGTGCCTTAACCACTACGCTACGGCGTGCCCCCAGCAATTTATTATACCGCCAAAAAAAGAAACCACTGTTTGCACTTTCTTAAATGTATTTTTTCCCAGGTAATAATCCAGAAAAGTATAATTGTTATATTTACATCATACGACATCAGAAATGAATTAATATACAGTTTGATGTGTTTCATTTTTTCTCCACTAGAGAGCATTCTTACAATATTGCGTTCGTTTAGCAATAAATAGTATGATCTGGTTGCAGTGATAAACAAAAGAAGCAGATGAAGCATACCTATCGTTTCTCATTTGTTTTCAAACATCGCCGTTTACATTAAAGATATAAATATTTTAAAATAACTATAGATAAATAATGATTTGTGAGTAAACAGCTTAATTTTATTCGTTAAATAGTCCTAACAAATGCCACTCTTGATTTCAAATTCTCTAGATAAATTGGAAATCACTCGTGGCATTACTTATGATAATTTTGCTAAAGGATAATATTATACAGAATAACAATCCAACAGAGCTACTATATTTTAGAGTCATCTGAAAATGCAATGCATAGAGAAGGCCATGAAATCTAGCACAGAGAAGAATGTTTGTCTTTGTCATATACCCTATGCATTTAGTCGCACTGCTAACTGATAAGACAGCATAGCAACTTAGCAGCGTAGGTTTCTGTTAGAAAATTCCGAAGGAATGAAGCTATTGAGATTGTTTTCATGAAATTATTTTTGGAAAATATTTATAGATCTTCACCGAACCTATCTAGATGACACCGAAAATTACTATGACCAAAATTTATACATGTGTGTGTGTGTGTGTGTGTGTGTGTGTGTGCGCGCGTGTGTGTGTGTGTATGTACATTAACGCTGTAGCCGCCCCAATTTTTCTTACATAGAATCCAAACTTCGCATTAGCAATTATTTAAGATATAATATCGAGTTAGTTAATCTGCAAAATCGGACCATTAAACTTAGGAGTTCGCATGCAACCAAATATTAAAAATCGTTTTAGCATTCGCAAATTTCGAAGTTTCACAATTAAACTCAGTACTATATGGAATTAAAATAAACCGATGGAGGTTATTTTCCGAAAATCACGGAAATCCGACAATTAAAAGTAAACGTTTACCGAATTTAAAAAGTGTAGCACATCATGTTTGGTTCGTTGCAACATTTACAATACAATTAACACATAAATTGGCAATGTACCCTACAAAAACAATAGTTTAATTTATTTAATATTTTTATTAAAAGTAACCGGGAATGAATTGTAAATGTTATTTAAATTGGTGTCAAATTATACAAAATTATACATCCATCCATAGTAATTCTGCCCGAGGGCAAGTCTTTCACTGCAGTCATAGCATTCTCATGCTATGCTTTGCAGCTTTACTAGGGAATTACGGGTGTGGTAGCTTCCCGTTGCTTTTCACAACATTGTAAATACGTAAGTAATGACTGATTGTTATGTTTGATTTATATTAACCCTTAAATTGGCAAAACATCATCATCATCATCTATGTAATGGAAATTGTGTCACTTCTCGAACCTTATCCCCTGTATGTCCGTCAGGGAAACATCCATTTTAATGGAAGTGTCCCCGACCGACTATATGGGAACTGCTCAATGGTGGACAGCAACTTCCGGCTATCTCTAGGGATTTCCAACCCTCTTTAGCCCTTTTGATTTAAGTATTTCGTCGTTGATATTTAATATGTCTTGTTTGAACTTTGATAGTTCATCTTGATTGTAGTAATATATATCCCCTGCTAACGACAACTATCCGTAGTCCGGTAACAAAGGTCCAGCGGTTGGGCACACCAATCCTGCACTCAGTTTCTAGGTGAATTTCATTGATGTTCTAGTTGATTCACTGAGCCGCCAACAAGAAGACTGCCACCACCACAGAAGCCGCCAGCCCTAAAAAGGGCAAGAGCGGGAAGTCAAGTCTGCATTCCAATCAGAAACGGCTCTTTCGGATTTAGCTGTTCTAATTTAATAATTTTGAATTTAGAATATTTATTGGACTTTGATGACTTTACTAGTGGATGCTAGGGGACCACTCCGGCATTTGCCTTAACATAAAGGGAAACCACTAAAAACCTTAATAGAGTGTCTTGAATTTAATAAAATTAGATCCAAATTGAACAGCTTTTTGCTCCAATTGGAGGAAATTTAAGATGTAACAGGGCACTTCCTATTTTCATCATGGGTGCACATACACTCTATTAGAAAAGTGTGTCATTTATGACCCAATTCGATAGATAATACTATCGAATCTGGATCATTTACTAGTCTAATACTTCATTAGTGATTAGACAATCTCTTTTTGTGAGGCTAGTTTGATCCGGCATACTTTTGGTTAAAGGAGCCATGGCAGTTTGAGTGCCTATGGTCATTTTTTTTTGTTTCAGGTGGGATTTTTGGCCCACCTAAGACCTTGAATGGCAAGGTCTTTTGTTCCCGAGCCGTGTTGGTCCCGGTACGTTTTCTTCTTTTAGCGTTAGTGACAACGCTACGCTTTGAATTCTTGAAGGTCTCAGGCCGAAGAACAGCTGGCTCTATCCGGTCTGAGATTTGTGGTAAGACAGCTGAAGCAAGCTTCACCATTACTGTCTTCTTAGGGGTAACCGGGATGACTTGTGCTACCGTCTTCTTCATACGCCGATAGGGCTCGATCTTCACCTTGAAGTGAATGAGCCTCCGTAGTTTGAATAGATCCTCCACCTCTGGGCCATCTCTCAGAGTGACCACAAACATGGGCAATGGGTTCCTGGTCTTTCCGGATGTCATATTGACAACCTTTAAGGCCCGGAATCCATTGGCCTTCAAGTCACTCTGAATGTAAGATGGCTCAATGGTGTGGTCTATTCCTTTAACTACCACTCTTCTTGTAGCTGTCACTTGTTGCCTCTTTTCTTCCTTGTAGGGGATCTTGTTTCTTCTTAAGCAGTTGCTGGTACTTTTTGTAGGCTAAAACTGAAT
Organism: Diploptera punctata; assembly: GCA_030220185.1. Classification (NCBI taxonomy): domain Eukaryota; kingdom Metazoa; phylum Arthropoda; class Insecta; order Blattodea; family Blaberidae; genus Diploptera; species Diploptera punctata. Next base: position 568,950 of record JASPKZ010007209.1, read on the forward strand.
TTAGCCTGACCCTTGTACCGAGCCTGGTGTTCTCGCAAATGAATGCGTCAGGCTCGGATTTGAAGAATTGCTCGTTCACTGCTGCCAGTAAATAGGTATAAACCCGAAGTACCAGCAGGGAAGAGGTCCATATCTTCTTTGGGCGCGAGTCCGTCGACTTCGAGCATCCACAGTCCCCTCCATTATCACATGATGAGGTCTCTGTAGGCTGGGGAGACGACCAAATGGGACTCGACTTTACCAGTAGCCGAGGGTGCTGACGTTTCTGGCAGAGCAGTTACTTCCCTTTGCTTTCGGTGGTATCTAAGCTCGGTTCTTGCTGGAATGTTGCAAAACAGTTGCAGTTGCAGTTGTACGTTGGAAATTCTGTTTTTCCCTCTATATCCGTCAAGGAAAACATCCATTTTCATAGAAGTCGTCCTCGACCAAAGGGAAACAGCAATTTCCGGCTACTTTAGGGACTTCTACACCCTCTTTAGCCCTTGTGAATTATTTATATCTGCGTTGATATTTGATAATTTATCTTTTACGAACTTAGTTGTTCGTATTCTAGTTTTTTGTAGTATATGAATATCCTCTGCCCACGATAACCAGCCGCAGTCCGGTGCCAAAGGTCCAGTGGTTGGACACACCAATCCCGCAATCAGTTCTAGTTTAATTTCATTGAAGTTCTGGTTGTTTCACTTGATGCTCTGAGCCTCCAACAGGAAGACTGCCACCACCACAGCAGCCGTCAGCCCTAATGAGGGCAAGAACGGGAAGTCAAGTCGGCATTCCAATCAGAAATGGCTCTTTTTCGGATTTAGCTGTTATTTTATAATTTTGAATTTAGAATATTTATTGTACTTTGTAGATTTTACTAGTGGATGCTAGGGGACCACTCCGACATTTGCCTTAACATCAAGGGAAACCACTAAAAACCTTGATAGAGTGGCTTGAATTTAATAATATTAGATCCAAATTGAACAGCTTTTTACTCCAATTGGAGAAATTTAAGATGTAACAGGGTACTTCCTATTTTCATCATTAGTACACATACACTCTATTAGGAAAGTGTGTGATTTATGATCCAATTCGATGGATAAAATCATCGAATCTGGATCAGTTGCTAGTTCCTTAACTAGTTTGTCTAATACTTCATTAGTGATTAGACTATCCCTTTTTGTGAGGCTAGTTTGAACCGGCCTACTTTTAGTTAAAGGAGCCATGGCAGTTTGAGTGCCTATGGTAACTTTTTTTGTTTTAGTTGGCATTTTAGGCCCACCTAAGACCTTGAGTGGCAAGGCCTTTTGTTCCCGAGCCTTGTTGGTCCCGGTACATTTTCTTCTTATAGCGCTATTGACAACGCTACGGGTTGGGTTCTTGTAGGTCTCAGTCAGAAGAGCTGCTGGCTCAATCTGGTCTGAGAGTTGGGGTAAGACAGCTGAAGCAAGCTCCACCATTGCTGTCTTCTTAGGGGTAGCCGGGATGACCTGTGCTACCGTCTTCTTCATACGCCTGTAGGGCTCGATCTTCACCCTGAAGTGGATGAGCCTGCGTAGTTTGAATAGTCCCTCCTCCTCCCAAATTTCTTCTGTTAATTATTTAAATGTGGCGGACCGCAATGAAAACGGTATCTTGCATAACTGTTATTATTAAATATATTGTATAATTAGACACACTTTAAGTGGTTCCTTTTTGATCGTTTTCTTCTGATTTATTTAAAATATTAATTAATTGAACCAACTGATCTATCCAAAAATATACATTACGAATTTAAGAGTTAATTGCAGTCCTGCACATTTAAATTAACTAGCATCACAAATTGAATTTCCCCAGTTTAATAAAATAAATATACTGTATATTCCGTAAACAAGCAAAATTGGACCATAAATTTGACTTGCTGTGGAATTCCTACGTCACGGATTTTTATGAAAAAGAACTTCTCAGACTGCTAACTAGCAGATTTTACACTTCTAATAATAGCAACTAAAAGTAGTAATTTTATGAAATAGGCCCAAGTAATAAAATTAATTCTTTTTTAATCCGGGAGTGGTGGCGCGGGGTATTTTCCGAACCCGCATGATTTTATGTTCTAAGAATTAGCATTAATTCTTGGAATATGCAACTCTGTACCCACGTACCTGTCACTGCATTCTTCCTCTTTTGTTTGATGTCGATAACCTCAACCGTGAAGCACACATTCTAAAGATATTAGTAAAAATACCCAGTGGTGCGGAGACAGGATCCCATTTTTCCGTAAGTCAACTGTTATGTTTGTATAAATTATAGTGAAGTGTTGTAAAAACTATTTCATAAGTACAGAATAATTTATGTAAAATTGTTAGTTCATAAACAAAAGAGTTTTGTAATAAAAATGCGGTTACCACAATTATTTAACTACCATAAACAGTGACGGACGATATAGATTCAAACATGTAAACATGCAAGTCTAAACAGCTGGACAATACATCAACAACAATATATGCTAATAATAATAATAATAATAATAATAATAATAATAATAATAATAATAATAATAATAATAATAATATAATATAATAATAATATAATAATAATAATAATTATTATAATTATAATCCAGGAAGGATAAAATCCGAAATTCTTATATAAAAGAAAAAATGCAGGTACAATATTCAATATTAGATTTTATAAAGAAGAAACAATTAAATTGGTACGGACACATTAGAAGGATGGAAGAAGGAAGACTACCTAAGATAATCATGGATTGGGAACCACAGGGAAGAAAAAAGAAGGGTAGACCAAATATTACGTGGATTCAGGGAATCAATGAAACTAAGAGGGAATGGGAAATAGAAGAAGATATATGGATGAACAGACAAGAATGGAAAAATGTGTTGAATCAAATGTGTAGTTAACTGTGAATATGGGTACCGGAAAAATGTATATTCATTGTAAAAGCCGGAATAATAATAAAAAAATAATTATAATAGTAATAGTAATAATAATAGTAGTAATATTTAATAATAATATAAAAATATAAATAATAATATAAATAATAATAATTAATACAGTAATAATAGGCCCAGTAATAATAATTATGATAATAATAACAATAAAGTCCGCCAGAAACAAATACCGTATTAACATTATTAATATTATTATTGTTATTGTTATTAGTGTTATTATTAATATTATTGTTGTTATTATTATTATTATTATTATTATTATTATTATTATTATTATTATTATTATAACACCATACAATTTAAAATTAAATTATATGTGGCAACGATATTTATAAGTTAATTAATTATTCATGGGGCTAACAATGTTTTGAGGCAACTATTATCATCGTAGCCTACATCAAGAGAAACATTTTATGAAATAATTCTAGTATCCATTTAGGGCCAAAATTAAATTTGATAAACATTTTGAATCAGTATCTTTAATAAATATTTTATTTTACTTATCGTAAATTTGTTAACTATTTTGGTGGACCCCCCATTTGTATTACTTTCTACTACTTGCATATCAAGTAACTTTAACATTACTTTCATTTTAGTTTAATTAACGCAAGAACAACTGTACATACATAAGTAAAATCAAAATTTAGTTTGTAGTGAACACTGTTTTTGTTTTATTCCTTTGGGTTCGGAAAATCCCCCGCGCCACTTCTTATGTATGTCGTTAAGGCGCCACCTCTCCCGGGTTAAATAAAGTTTATTTTAAATTGGATACCTAAACGCTGTTTATGTTTGTTACAAACATGCTGAAATACTAGCTTGATTACACTGGGCAATTTCATTGCTTGGAACTTCTGAATGTTTTTAGGGTGAAACTTACCCACAGAATCAAGATTTGGACTCAGAAAAATCCTATCACATCACATTTCCTCAGAAATCGTTGTTTACGAATTTCCATTATGTGTAATTTTCTGAAAAACCTTGTTTCACTATATCTGTAAATTTATGTTTAAGTTTAATTTTGTCTCTACGGTGAAACTTACCTACAGAATCTATATTTGAACTCATAAAAATCTATCACATCACTTTTCCTCAGAAATTATAGTTTACGAATTTCCATTAAGTGTACTTTTCTGAAGAACCTTGTTTCACAACACCTGCAAATTTATCACTTCCAGTTGGTTACTCAGTGATTCACAAAGAGTCTTATGAAAATCTGGAACTAATGTTGACTAAAGACAAAATATGAAGAACATAAATAGCAAGTGTGTGGAGATTTGAAAGTTGTCTCACTCTTGTTGGGTCAACAGGTTATACAAAATATCCGTATTTCATTTGCGAGTGGGACAGTCGGGCAAAGGTACATTGGATTAAAAAGGAATGGCCATGAAGAATAATTATTGAAGACAATATAGGATGTTGCAGGGCATCACTAACAATTTTTCAGGTATTACAGATCAAACAAATGGTATCATTTTGTTTAAGGAGTATATATGCTATTCCTAAACACGTAATTTATAATGTATTCCTTAATATTTTTTTTATCGAATGCTACCAGGTTTCTCACGACATTTCTGTCTCCTGGCATTGGCGGAATTGTAACCCACTTCTGAGATTGAGGGCGTGGAAGGCGACCTTACGTTACTCCGATGATATAATTTGTAATAAACGATAACGATGCACAAGGAAAGTCCTTAAACCTAAACTTAACCTAAATTCTAGTCCATGATCGGCCACAAATTCCCTTTAAGAAAAATTCCTATGGTCTGGCCGGGAATCGAACTCGGGACCTCACGAACCGTAGTCAGAAGCTATGATCACGAGACCATGAGGCTGGTGCCTTAAAAATAACTATCTCTGTATGACATATTATTGCCATAAACTTTTAAGAACCATAAGTCATACAGAGAGGATAATTTTTACTAAGGAACACAAACACCTCGTTTTCCGCTTATAAGTTTGTAATAAAATAAATAGTTATAATTTAAAAAGTATCCATCCAGAATGTCTAAGGTTGGTAGCATTTGAAAGAGGAGGTTACGGCGTTTTGATTCAATGTTGTTAATTTTAGAAGCACATGCGCAAATAATTTCATATGGGAATTCTTATAGTATCTTTCGTCTTGGGGAAGAGTTAGTCACCATTTGGACACCGGAGCAGAAAATATCGTGTGTGCTATCATTAGCAAAACATAATCCGCGTGTCATAATTTCACATCAATGGGATTCCCCTTAAGTGGAATATTTTATGTGGGATCATGTTTGAGAGAATCATCGGTCCCTATTTTTATTGAGAAGACTGTCACTGCAACCAGGTACCTGAACATGTTGGAGCTATAAGCTGTGCCTGAACTCCCTGATATAATAATTTTCCAGGAAGATGGGGCTTAACGACATTTTGCCAACATAGTTCGTTTATTCTTAGACCAACAATTCCTCAGTATGGATCGGAAGAGTATCGTCATACATCACACGGACTGCCAAATCACTATATCATTATCTGATTTATTTTTCCTATGGTGGTTTGTCAAGGAACAGATCTACGCTACACCCGTACGTGATTTAGCAGACTTCCAAGAAACCATCTATGCTTCTATCGACAATATTAAACATCACAAATAATGTTTCATAACATATTCGAAGTTGAATATCGGTTGGACATTTTCTGTGTCATTAATGGAAGCCATGCCTTGAGGTTTATGGAATAAAAGGTAAAAATTCCCACTTTTCACTCTTTGCAGCAATTAGTTACATCTGTATATTCGTATTAGTTCAGAAATTGTAACTTTTTGTTTTATTATACTAATATGCGGAACATCATGTACTCCCAAACACGTAATTTATATTACATAACTAAAAATTATCCACTCTTTGTGACTTATCATTCTTAAAAGTTAGGCAATGTAAATCAACATTCTCTATAATCTGCTAATTTCATTAGGATATAAAACACAAATTACATATTTAAGCTTTTAATATTGTGAATAACAATGGAAATACAATCTCATAAAATTAATATCGTTTCAGAGTCTTAAGGCACAAGTGTAAACATAATGATTAATGAATTTTATCAGAAACTAAAGAGTAGATCTACGTGCAGACACTGAAAAATATATTTGCGGTTTATAACGTTGGTAAAATTATATACAATTGAATATCTAATTCTTCAGTAATGATTTTCTATCAATAATCTTTAATCCTAGTTAAATGCAGGCTTTCACGGCCGGTAATCATAATATTAAGAGATTCCGGGCTATGTGGCCGTGGTCCATGACGGGTATTTCTTCCAGACGTTTCACGGTCGAGCTTTCGACCAGGGAATATTACCTAGAAATACTAGCCACTGAAGATGCCCTCCGCAGTGGAGGAAGAAACATCTGAAAGTAACACAAGTTTTAGACTACGACCACATAGTCCGGAATATCTTAATATTATTAGTATTTAATCTTCATCTCTGCCTTAATATAAATGTATAAGGGGTCTGAATCAAGCCGTTCAGTTTCAAGGTAGACAACCAGATAGCCATCAAGTTAAATGATCAGCATTGAGTGGTTTCGCAGATGGAAACAAAGGTTGGTAAACTGTTCATGTGAATGTAATTAATACTGAATCAAATAATTAAAAATATTTTATATTATTTGATTCTGTATTAATTTTCGGCCGCGGTGGACTAGAGGTTATGCTCCTTGCCTCTGGTCTCGAGGGTCGCGGGTTCAAACCCGGCCGGGGTCAATGGATTTTTTAGGGTGGAAAAGTCCAAGGAGCAAGTCCTCCGGGAGGGACTTTAAGCTGTGGATCCCGAGTCTGAAGATTTTTAGGCTCATAAAAAATCCTTAAGCCTGAATATGAAAAGGCCTCTAAGCACAATTTACCGAATTTTCCCGTGGTTTCCTAGATGTCTGTATGAGGCGGAATGCTGACCACGGACCACTCTAAATGACATCTGTACGAAAACAAGTGTAACTAAATTTGTATGGTTCAAATTCTTCCCTGTAGGGGGAGAGCGCCTAAATCTCTGTAAAGGGAAAACATGGGCTTACAAAAAAAAATAATTTTCTTCTTTATTATTTGTAATCGGTGTTCAGTAGCTGCACGAAATATAAAACATAAGCTCATAGGGCGTAAGAATTTCTGTAATGAACGGTATTGTTTGTCCACCCCTAGTTGTATTACGCAGGATGTCTATAACATTGTATCAACGGCTTGAATCCGACTGTACGCCTACAAGAAAACTAAGCTTCTGATATTGTTAACATTAAATACAAGGTGGGGTTTAACAATACATTTTTTACAGATTGTTCAGAGATGTTGGTCTCCAGTGACGTAATATTTTGTTGATGTGTTAGACATATAGCATGTTTCTTTGGACTGAGATAATATGAGTACTGATAGATTACAAAGATACACTAAGTTCTAATCAACTAATCATCATTTGAAACAGATTCTGTAAAAATCATAACCTGCTATAAGAACAATACAGAAATTACTTGAGTATTGAAACAAACCAAGGACAATATTAATATTTGTTTGTTAAGCGGCCCCTACAGGATCAATATTTACGTCAATATATTGCACAATAATTGACATTGTACAATAATATTGAGTGTCTGTAGATCACAATGAAATATTGCGCAATATATTGAGTCAATCAAAAACAGTTTAATTTTTATTGTGTAATCTAGTAAATACTGTGTCGTCTGTTGGCAATATTGCGCGATACTAGTTCAGTCCTGTGTTAACAGTGTTGAAATAAACATATTAACTGAACAAGTATCACCCACGAACTAATTTATTGAGCAATAATATTGCACCGTGTGGGTTGGCCAAGTAATTCTATTGTACAAAATAGTGTGTAATATATTGACGTAAATATTGACCTTGTAGGGGCCGCTTTAAACACTGTATGGTATTTATAGTACATTGTGTAGTTTTCAGTATTATATGTGCTGTTTCTTAGTTTAACTCTTCAATGTTAGCGTCGTTTTCAAGTGATATTACATATTTATTTTAGATTAATTAAATAGATTTGCGTTGAAAATGTTAAAAAAATATTTAATATTGTTAAAAAAAAGTCCTCGATATTGAATTAATTTGTTATATTAGAGAAGACATTTTTCAACTTGTATATATATATATATATATATATTAGCTAATACCCGGCGTGCGCTGCTACGCCTAAATAAATTAAATCTAACGTGCTTTTATGTTTAGTTGAATAAGTAGAAGGAAAAATAATTATAAATATATATTTTTTTAGATACTCCCTGCTGATTACCCGGCGTTGCCCGGAAATCTACTTATACCGATCTTCTTGACATAAATGAGCTGAAATACGAAAATTAATGTGTTTTATGTTTAGTTAAATAAGTGAGAGGAAAATTTTATATCGTAATTATTTTTAGATACCTCGCGTTGTTTACCCGGCGTTGTCCGGGAATCTACTCATCCCGATCTTCTTGGCATAAATGAGCTGAAAGACAAAAATTAATGTACGATAATATTTCTTATGATTAGTTGAATAAGTAAAATGAAAAATAAATATACATATATCTCGTAATTATTTTAAGATTACCCGAACTGATTACCCGGTGTTGCCCGTGAATATACTTATCTCGATCTTCTTGTCATAAATGAGCTAAAAGACAAAATTCGTTATTGTGAGTTATCCGTAAAAGAATACCCGCCATGTGCTGCTATGCTTGCACAGGAATCTACGTACTTGTCTCCATCTTCTTGGCATCAATGAAAGACACAAATGGTTATTGTGAGTTATCCGTAAGAGATAAACATATGCTGTCGCGGACTTTTTTGTAGAGCTTATTGAGATATTCAATTCTGTGTACATTAATTTTGCGCATTTGTTATGGTTTAGACAGCATAAGCCATTTAAGCGTCCATAAAGCTACCTTTTTCACGTTTTCCACTACAAAGGGCGATTTTTAAGGGTGTAGGAGTTGAGTATCACAACTCTTATAGCCTATGTTCATCCCGGGAATCTGCTGAACATTTTGTAAAAAGTCCCATCACAATCGGATCAACGGTATGGCCGCGCATAAAGTACGAACAAACAAATATTCATTTTTATATATTAGATAATATGGTCAGGTCTGAGCAGGTTAAAGTAGGAGTTCGAAATATTGACCGCTACAATCTCGAAAACTATTGTTTACAGTATATTGCAGTTTATAATTTAGAAATACCTTAGCCTGCTTCAAGTGAAAGTTGCTTTATTAATTTTTACTTTGTAATCTATAAGAACCTATTTATAACGGTCCAAAAAACGTACCATATGTCCAATATATCATCAGAAAACTACTCAATCGTAATTAAATGGTGCAGGAACGTGCGTTTTTCTTTACGTTGAGTGTGAACGGGTTGTACTGTTTGCGTTGGTTCAAGTAAATATCGACAGAGAGTACAGACTACAAATGAAAATCTATACTTCTAAAATTCATTGCAAATCACCGTTGAGGTTATTTAGTAAAATATTAAAACAAGTACCTGATATATCTGTCGTCCTCAACTAAAATGAATTTATGTTTAAAAAACTAATTTGCCAATTAGTTACACTCATATATCTAACCTGAAATACCAGTCGTCTTCAAGTAAAATGGATTTATGTTTAAAAAGATTCGTCAATTAGTTAATATATTGTTATTATATTAAAAAACATGGTTTTATCTAATGAAGGTTTTTTTTAAAATAGAAATACATTTTACTTGATGACTAAAAATATGGTTTTAAGTATTTGACAAAATTTGCTTAAACATAAATCCATTTTAGTTGAGGACTAAAAATATGGTTTTAAGTATTTGACAAAATTTGCTTAAACAGAAATCCATTTTAGTTGAGGACGACTGATATATCAGGTCAGATTCAACCCAGGAAGGTAGTGTGTGTTTGCCATTTTCACAGTATTTTCTTGAGAGAAATCCTTAAATAAAACTGAAGTATGCAACACAGCAGGTACATAGTTGTAAGTTGTAGCCGTCCAAGCCACCCCCTCTTAAAAAAAACAGTTACCACTTGTCACTGAGCTCATGCGGACCTGTACTATTCTGTGTGAAAGTGTCGACTCTCATATTTACTATAAAACTAGTTTGCATGCCGTAAAAGAAAAAGAGTGTTTTTTAAATGCATTGTACATAGATTTGGAAACAGTACTGCTAACGTTCCCTCTCCACGTCCTCCATAAACAAACAAATACTGTTATTATGAGTTTGGCAACATCTACCCCCTGTACGTAGGAGGACACTGACGTATCCCGTAAGGTCTGTAGTAACTTCCTGGGTTGAATTAGAGTGTAATCAGTCATAATCTATAAATACTAGAATTAAATTGTAATATAGTTATGATTTTACCTCGTATGTTAATTTAATGCGACTACTAGTTACGACTAACGTCGTTTATTTGATCCTGCGTGTACAGCCGTTCTCTCGTGATGCATTTTGTTATGTCGGAATTACTTCTGATGTATCCATACGCCATAAGCACCTATCCTAGAACGGGCGTAAACGCGTATTTCTGTGCCCTTCAGTCATAACGTCATAAGTCACTGAAGATGAGCGTTACTTAAATCAAAATACTTAGACAACATATCTGAATAACCTATGATAATTCTTTGGTAGAATTCTACTTCATCATGTATATAATTTCAAAACTAAAATGTTTCGTATACAGTGGAGGAAATTGGTATAAAGCCACTAACTTTTAGTAGTAAAACAACCTGAAATATTGATGCAAATACCGTATGTGTGTCATAGATTACATATAATTATCATGGACATAATTTCATACAGGTCTCCTCATTTTGTATTTATTACATATGTAAATAATACGTAAAATCTAAGAAAACGCTGTCCTAGGGGTGGAAATCGGTATAAAGGCAGGTCAACTTCTGGCCCTTACAGAGACATAAATGTAAACAAAACACTGCAATTACATGGAGACGACGTGTCTGTCGTGAGCATCGTTCATCAGTTACAAGTCAGCAATACGTACATTGCCACGTGGAAAGTCTCTATCAAATGAAGAGAAATCAAGAGTTAGTGCCTTCAAGGAGATGGGTCTTTCCAATAGGCAAATAGTCCTACCTACGAAATTGGGGCTTCAAGATGTGTCATTGAAAATTTTGTGAAACTGGGCTCACAATATGGAAAAAAACGAGGAACATGGACGGACAAGAAAATTGTCTGAGCGCACTAAACATGTCATTTTACGTAAAGTAAAAGGTAAGAGTATGTTTTATTCTCAAATCCAGGCTGATTTGAAGTTGCCAGTAACAGCCAGACGAGTAAGACAAATTCTGTCAGAAGACAAGAACCTGAAATTCAAAAAAAAACAACACCTCTGAACGATTCACATAAGAACGTTAGAATGACGTTTGCTGAAGAACACATGTCCTGGACCTCACAATGGAATAAAGTAATGTTCAGTGATGAGATGAAGTTTAATCTGGACGGGCCTGATGGCCTTCAGTATTACTGGAACGACCTCCGTACTGAAGAGCAAGTTAGAATGAGTAGAAACTTCGGTGGTGGAGGCGTTATGATTTGGGCAGCATTCTGCTTTAAAGGAAGATAAAAAAATAGCATGGATACGCATCAAGATGAATTCTGAGTCATACACTGAGGAGCTTCTGGAGTCCTAGTTGATTCGAATGTATGAGGAATTTGGCGAAGATCTAATTTTTCAGCCAGATAATGCTTCCATTCACGTGTCTGCGAAATCAAAGTAGTGGTTCAGGAAGAAATAAATGCCACTTTTGACGTGGCCAGTCAGAAGTCCTGATTTAAATCCGATTGAGAACTTATGGGGGATCCTGGCAAGGCGTGTGTATCGCAATGGACGGCAGTTTGGGACAGTGACTGAGCAGAAAAATGTTATTCAGGAAGAGTGGGCTTCAATCTCAGTGGAAGAAATAAACACCCTCATCAAGTCAATGCCAAAGAGAATCTTCCAAGTAATTAACAACAATGGAGGTTCTACTAAATTTTAGAACATTGTTATAAAACTTTGCGCTCAGTCTTTTTGGTTTAATCTGTGAAATACACAAAGTGCCTTTATACTAATTTCCACCCATATGTGAGAGTGGTTTCAGTTTTCATGTACTGTTTTGGACGGAAATGGATAATTAATTTTGACATTATTTGTGTGTGTTTTATACTCAATCACCTCCTAAGTTAATATAGAAAAATGCCAAAGAAAGAGTAAATAAACTTGTGTTAACACTTTTAACAAGTGCCTTTATACCAATTTCCTCCACTGTAATAATTTATAATCTGAAAATGAATTTATTGATATTGATACACTAAACATAATTAACGTGGTATTTCACTGGGCTTTCTTGACCTTCTAGGAAATGTATCTTCGTTTAACTCTTGGTATATTTCAGTAAAAGTTTTCCCCATCGTTTCTGGAAGGTACCAATAAATAAATATTGCACCAGCAACATTAAAAGCAAGGAACAACCAAAATGGTGAATCAGGACCAATTCCATCTGTCATAATTTGAAATAATTTAGTTATTAATATCCCCGCTGCAGACAATATCATAAAAGCCACAAATGATGTTACTCCCTTTACATTTATAGGGATTACCTCACCCAGAATTGTATAAGGCAAAATACCAAGAGCTATACAGAACGATGACTGATAGACAATAAGTGAAGTTACTGGTAACCAAAATACTGGTGACAGATCATAGCTGGTGTTGTTTTCTAAATAAAAATAAATTCCCATTGAGAGACATGAAAGAGAGAGGCCAGAAGTAGATGTAATGAGTAGAGGTCTGCGACCTATGCGATCTACTATTGAAGAAGAAGCTGCACTAGCCAACATTTGCACAATGCCCAGTATTATTACAGACATATCTGCATTTAAAGAAGTCGAACTGTTTTCAAATATCTGTGTTGTGTAAGACATAACCGCTAGTTCTCCAGAGAACTGTTGTAACCCAACCAAAACAATGACAATGATAAAACCTCGTCTATTGCCACGAATTACAAAAACGTCTTTAATTGGTGCTGCTTTTACATTCTTCGATTCTTCAGCTGCTCCTTTAATCGTTGAGAGTTCTTCTTGTATCTTTTGTACTTCGTTTTGTCCTCGTAATTTCATTAATGATCTCTCTGCTTCTGCTTCTTTTCCGGTGTATATCAAGAAATAAGGAGATTCTGGTACGAAGATCAGGAGAAAAAATGATATAATAGGGAATATAATTGATATAATTCCAACCAAAGTATAGGATATGTAAGGTATGATACAGTATTCGATAATTGCTCCAATGTTGTAGAAAAATTGTGGTAGAGAACTTAGGATTCCTCTTATTGAAACTTCAGATATTTCTGTCAAGTATATTGGAACGATGGCAAACGTAAGAATGGTTGAAATTCCAAATAAGAATCTTGCAACATATAAACCTTCGATTGTATCTGCGAATATGATGACAAGCCAGGATACGATGTGAATAATTATTGTTATGATCATAATTCTTTTCCTTCCAAGTGTTTTTGTGAGGATAGGTAGTAGTATTGCCCCTGCTACACATCCTACAGATTGTATTGCAACTATCCAGGAACTCTCGTCTGCAGTCAAAGGGATGTGTGAATCTTGAGACATTAATCTGGGTAATATAGGTGCCATCCATCCTATGCAAAGTCCAGTGACCAAATATACAGTTGAAACTGAAATAAAAAACAAATAAGTGTTATTATTTTTATTGTATATCTCATTTACGAGTATATCTATACCAGAAATTATTTTTCTCAAAAAGCGTTCAACACTAATTATATGTAAAATGGTTATTATTCCAATTATATGGATTCGAAATATGGACTCTTACTTTAAGGGAAGAGGAAAGATCACAAATATTCAAGAATAAAGTTCTTAGGAAAATGTTTGGACCAAACAGAGATTAACTATATGATCTTTATAGGAAACCAGATGTCACAAGAACAGTTGGGCCCACATACCAGCCCTGGGGATACCTCAGGATAATTTCTCTACTCCCCAGCCAACTGTATTTTTCTCCTTATGTCTACTTCTAAACCACATTGGAACTTCATAAACTTAAAACCAACACCCGGGAGGATGTGTTGGAGTTACATAAGTATGTCATAAGAACAGTTAAGTCTCGTGGACTGCAAAGATAGGACATGAGGAATGAAAGAGGGGTATGGAAAGTCTTTGTAAGAAAACCAGAGGGAAAGCGCCAAGTAGGATGGTCAAGAATGAAGTGGGAGAATAACACTTAACATTATTTGTAAGAGGTAAATCATACGGGATGATTGGAAAACATTAGATCGGAATAAACATGTATGGAGAGTTTATGTCCGCACGAACCTCTGGGTTCGATAGAGTGAGATAGTTAGTTATCAGAAATTACTAGTGGCAACTTATCCCTTTGGGGCTCATCATAAATAAAATTGTTATTATTATTATTACTATTATTATTATTAGTATTATTATTATTATTATTATTATTATTATTGTCCAATGTCCCACCAGATTGTCTGGCATTTACGACATTTGTGCAATTCTCTTCTGGCATTGGGGGCATTCAGTAGCCAGCGCTTTAGCGCTTTATCTGCAGCATACCATTCAGAGGGCAATAAAGCGCTCTAGCGGACTTGCAGCTACTGCAGCGAAGTAAAAGTAGGCTGCAGACAGAAAAAACCGCTGCATCCATTGTGATTGGCTGGTTCATTCAGTTTAAACATGGCGTCTTTGTCCATAAACAATTTATGTTTGATGTACAAATTTTGTGTTATTTATGTCTGGACATTAATATATGAGTTATTCGAGGTGGCTAACCGTTTTAGACGAACATAAGTGATATATTAAGTAAAACTAAAAACAGTGATAATTTTAAGATTATTATCAAGATCAAGAATTTACGATTATAACCTCTTTTCATGCAAATCATTGTGTTATTGACGAGTGAATGTTTTTATTATGAAAATTGTATCCGCAGATGATTCATTCGCTAATACCTGGTGCCAAGTTAATTATAATTTTTGTTTTCAAGATATATGAAATAAATTAGAATAGTATGATTGTGTTCATGGGGTCATTTCTGGAAGTGCTACAGTGGTTGTCGAACCAATTTTCTCTACAGATAAAACGAACATTTGTACTATTCTTCAAATGTGCAACACAATAAGAAATTTGTGTAATGGACAAAGAGATGAACTGTGTATCTTATGTTTGTAATCATTTCTGAATAAAGAGTTTTGTGAAGTATCGGCCATAACTTGAATTCAAATATTACAATATTCTAGATTTCTTATCTAAATTTGACCAGTGAAGATACAAATACTCTGTGTGATGTGCACGAATAAAATTAAATTACAGCTAGAGTTGGTTAATGTATTAACAAAAAATTTTGCACTCTGCATAGGATTTTAATCACAGCTGATCCATTATTATTTAATCTCCAACTTTTTATATACTATGTCCTATCATTGAGATACTGAGAGCCATTTCTTGAACCAGGTATGAATAATTTTCACTTTAATTCCCAATTTATCGTAAAATGAAATCTGGTCTTATATATTTTAATTCAAATGCATGTAGTCTCTCTTATGGGATATTGCTATTCACTGTATACTACCATTAATCTTGGTGGTAAATGTTTTTCATTATTATTATAAATGATTCAGTGATATACTATTTAGTTTAACACTTAACTTTACTAAGAAAGTGGCATTGCTAATGTTAGTGATTACATTAAATAATGTCTTTAAGCATGGTGACTGAGAGGTTATCTATAATTAACTGCTGTTATGACAGAATTTCACATATAAGGTTGGAAATTACATATAATGTTTTGGTTTTATTTTAGCCATAAAGATTATGGTAGTTACTCTTACAAATAATTAATATTTTCAGATGATGCAAAAAATTAATTAATCAATTATTAAGAAAACTGTATTTAAATTATTATAAATTGATATTCTTCTTTGTTTTCATTTCAATTCCGTAACAAATTTAAAATAAAGATGAAGTATGTTTGAGGTTTAAAAATTACAATGATGCCTTCCTATATACAATTGTTTGGTTGCTGTACTTAGGTCATGTCTTGCACCACTTATATTCATTTTGCACATATGCCTATATTTCCTGTGTTTTCTAATGTAACCCCTATTCCTCATAGATTTAAATATAGGCCTAAAAGTGTCAAATATTATGTAAGAAATGATATGAATAAAATGGCTGAACAATTAAATAAAATTTGCCCCACAGCCCACCTGGCAATACTATTAGTGCGGTTATTAAATATATGTGTTATGTGATGATGAAGGAGCAATATATGCATCACATAGGGAATTCGCAGGAGTGATGTTTAAATATAATAAGATAATTTCAAGTTGAGACCAACTCAGGGTCAGATCGAGAGATTAAATTAAGCCCATATATTTATATAGGTCTATAATTAACTAGGGTGCAGGCTGACTACATCTGATGAACAAAATAGATTAGGATGAAAATGGGGAAAGGTGGAATAAAATTGTGGTAGGGGAAAATGGGAGAAACCCCGAAAGAATATGCCGCAGATCCGTTTCCTCCACTACAAAATCTATGTATAATGACCGAGACTAATCAAGATAAAAAAAGCTACTCTTACTAAAACACAAATTAATAATATTAAACTAATAATAAATATTATAAATAAGATTCTCGAGAAACCAGCGATGAGAGGCGAGTGTCTAATCGCTTGCGTCACGGAGCCGCCTGATACATTAATAATTAAAAAAAATACAAATTTTCTCGTTATATTTTATTTTAAACGATCTATTCGTCAATTTCATAAATTACATACATTACAATAAATCGTAAATTCTGTATGTCCCTATTAGTATTATGATTAATTTCAATAGCATCGCGTAGTAATATGAGTAATGAGCCAATGAACAAATTAAAATTTGGCGGTATAGCTGCATGCAGCGGTCCATTCAACAGACCCCTTAAATTTCCGCTGCAAATGGCAGCCATTTTTGCTAAAGCGCTAGAGCGCTTTATTAGCAGCTGAATGCGCCCATTCCTATATGTTGTCTTGGTTCCACTTACAAAGCGTTCAATGATTGGGCCCTATTGACTCTGTAGCTACATTTTATGGGACCGTATTTTCATTGTTATTCACAATATTAAAAATTTTAATATGTGTATTATGTCCAGCTAAATAAAATTGATGAAGTTTTGTATTTTCTTCAAAAATATTTTCATGAGAAGAATCTCAATTGCTACATTCCTTCGGAATTCATTAAAAGCAATTTTCCATATATATATATATATATATATATATATATATATATAGGCGCTCTTTTCTAAAAAAAATACTATATTTACTTGACATAGCTACTGAAAGTTTATAATGAATTTTATGATCAAAAGTTAGTCTGAAAATTGTATAATAATTTGACTTATTATTTTTTTTTGACAAATATGTTTTCATTTCAATAAGTTTAGAAGAGAGGATAATTATTTGCTGTCCGTGTAAAGCTCCAGCAAATGTATTTAGCGTACGTATGTAAAAAAAAAGTCTTCTCTCTCTAATGGAGTTCATAACAAAAGTGTCCCTGAAAAAAAAGTTATGGAAAGAAAAAAAAAGTTAATTTTAATTAATTACAAATTGCATATAAATATTTTGGGTAGAACTTAATATATTGGAATTTAAAAATAACCCTGGTTATGATTGGGAAATTACTACCCGGTACCCTTAACGCTTTTTAAAATATTTAATTAAAATAGATGCATTAATTTAATCTTTTGTAATATTATACTGTGTACAGTGTAGTTATTTTAAATAATTACTTATTTATGTAACAAGAGTGTTGTATAATCTTGGTAATTATACACGAGTGAATGTTTGGCTAATTTATTGACCTAGGCTTTCAAGGCCGGAGTTATTATGAAGATCTTGAAGTAGATTTCCAGGCTGTTGGCCGTTGTCTAGAGGCTTGAAGTTCCCCGACATTTCGCCAGAGACTGCGTCCGGCATCCTCAAGGGTTGTCTTGAGACTCAGTCTACTTGAGGATGCCGGACGCAGTCTCTGGCGAAACGTCGGGGAACTTCAAGCCTCTAAAGGTCGGTTTCACCAACATAGGTAACAGTATTACTCCAGTTTCCCCTTGTATTTTGCATAGGATAAACTGGCGTAATACAGTTACCTCTGTTGGTGAAACTGACCCTAAGACCACGGCCAACAGCCCTGGAAATCTACTTCAAGTTTGGCTAAATTGTTCCAGTGTTCATAATGAACACGTGTTTTATACAACGTTTTATGTAATTCTAGTCTCTACTTTATCAATTATTAATTCCATCCATAGTAATTCTGCCCGAAGGCAGATCCTTCATGCAATCATAGCATTTTCATGCTATGCTTGCAGCTTTACTAGGAATTGTAGGTGCGGTAGCTTCCCGTTGCTTTCCACACCGGTGAAGGATGATGATGATGATGATAATGATAAGGGTGATAATGATGATGATGGCCATATGATTTCGGGGACCGTTTGGGCCTTAAAGTTTTCCTAACATTTGTCTTACAGGTGAGGAAAAACCCCGATAAAAACCTCGCCCAGAAATACTGCCCGGACCGGGGATCGAACCTGGGCCCGCTGCGTGACAAGGCAGCATGCCACCTCGAGATCACAGTTAATTAATGTTACATAATTATATTAATTTTCACATGATTATGGGTCATATTGTGGCGTTATCATTTGAGTAAGTCAACTATCGTAGTCGATGAAACGTTTATTTATTTGAGAATTTTGATAATATGGATGAAAATGTTGGTGAGGTAGATGATATTATGGATGGGATTCCATCATACGTTATGGAATAAGAAGGTGTAGCAGAACGTTCAGAATTCTTTACACCACTACAAACTTGCGTTAAGAGTAGCTATTGTAAGCAAGCTGAGCCTTTTGTTTTACATCAAAATAGCGATTCTCACAAATGAAAATGGACAAGAGACATTTTGAAGCAAAATGTTAGATTCTTCAAGATTCCAGTATGTTAGTGTAACAAATGTATTAATTATATTATTATTATTATTATTGTTATTATTATTATTATTATTATTATTAATGAACAGGCATCATCACCCAATACTGCATTCGGAAGATTATTATTATTATTATTATTATTATTATTATTATTATTATTATTATTATTATTATTATTATTATTATACTAGTATTAATATAATACACAGAACGAAGAAAACAATATTTCAAGTTCTATTACAAAGCATTTTATTATATGGGTCCGAAACCTGGGTAGTAAGTAGAAAATAAGCCAACAAACTGTTAGCAGTAGAAATGGATTTTTTGAGGCGATCGACAAGAATTTCAAGAAGGGATAAGATCAGAAACAGCACAATAAGTGAAATTATGCAAGTTGAAAAAGCACATTAGGAAAAATAGAAGAAAAACGTTTCAAATGGTATGGACACCTTATAAGAATGGAAGAAGAGGGAATATCAAAGAAGATCCTTAATTGGAAAGCTAATGGAAGAAGTGGAAGAGACAGGCCTAGAGAACGATGGATGGATGGAGTGAAGAGAAGTATGGAAGCTAGAGATTTGAGGGAAGAAGTTGCTTTAGACAGGAACCTATGGAGACAAATTACTTTGGGTTGAAGAAGAAACACTGTGTTGTGGAATATTCCTGAATAAAAAAAAGTATTATTATTAAATCTCCAAATAGAGCGAACCCTATTTCACCTTCCGGTAGGCTAAGGTGTTGGTTACAATAAAATTATGTACATTCACAGTATGCTTAATTTCTAGGGTTACATTTCAATAACATTTAATGTAATATAAATAACTACATTAATTAATTAACAATAAAAAAAAGTACCTCAAAGTCTGTTAGATAAAGTCACGCAGCTTCCTATAGCAGCACTTCTTATATAAAGTATTTGTCTTCATTCTAATATTAGTTTGTTACAAATTCTGTGTTCCAAATTCTTTGTAATGTATTTATAACATAGTAAAAATGCATGAATAAAATAAACTTTAAAAACTTCGTGTTTACACCAATAGTTTATATAATAATATCATCACTACCAAGTCCAGCGCTGTGGTCTCGAGGTAGCGTGCTGCCAGGCTCCTGGGTGAGGTTTTTTCGAGGTTTTTCCTCACCTATAAGACAAATGTCCGGAAGGTTAGGGCTCAACGGTCCCCGAAAATCATTCAGCCATCATCATTATCCTTCACAGGTTTAAAAGCAACGGGAAGCTACCACACGTATAATTACCTAGTAAAGCTGAAAAGCATAGCATGAAAATGCTATGATTGCAGTGAAAGACCTGCCCTCGGGCAGAATTACTAGGAATGGATCACTACCAAGTATTTTGTTCATTTAAATAACATTATGAAATTGATTTTTGCTCCGTTTACAGGAAACGTCGATTACTAGAATAAATAAACAAATACATACAATAAGAATATCAGATCATTGTTTTAATTCAAACTGTATTATTTACAGTATTTTTATACGTTTAAAAATGAAAATAATCTTACCTGATACTGCGACAAAAATCTGCGGAATCCTTCTTTTAACTATCTCTATAATCTTCATCGTCTTTTTCTTACTATACTTATCTTAGAAGCTATTTATAAACGTTTCCTGCAAACATAAACACAAAATTAGACTTAATAGTAGTTTTAATTTATGGACATTGTGAGAAATTTGCAGTTAATTTCAACCATTTATGCCAAAAAATGTTGGCTACCGATAGTTCTTTGTTTAATATGGTCAATGTGTAATATGCAAGCATGGAAATTTAAATGCAATATTTAACACATATACGTAACATCGGTCTTCTGAAGTTGTTTTTATATTAATAAGTGGGTTTTAGAAGATTATTATTATTATTATTATTATTATTATTATTATTATTATTATTATTATTATTATTATATTTCGTAGCTCCGTTATTAGTTATATATTGTATATTATGTGTTGTTAATTTAATTGTAATTAATTCATAATATTAATATCTGAATAATTTAATCCTGGTTAAGTAGAAGGGAGTACCATACGGCCTTATCTTTATCACATAAAATCTCAACTTCTCCCAAAAAACATTAAACTGAAAATATATAAAATTGTTATTCTCTCTATTATAGTATATGGATGCAAAATATTTACTCTTACTTTAAGGGAGGAGAAAATATCACGAGTATATGACAATAAAGTTCTTAGGCAAATTTTTGGACCAAAGAGAGATGAACAGACAGGCGAATGAAGAAGACTACATAACAGTGAGCTACATGGTTTTTGTAGGAAACCATATACGTATAATGAGAATAGTTGTCTCGTAGACTGCGATGGGTTGGACATGTGACACGAATGGGAAAGAGGGGCACAGAAACTCCTTGTAGGAAAACCAAGCGGTAAGCATCTAATTGGTAGACCAGGAATGAGGCGAGAGAATAGCATTAACCATTATTTTAGGGAAGCAAATTATACAGGTGATTATCGAAAAACATTAGGTCAGGATAGGGATGTATGGAGAGATTATGTCTGCGCGGCCATGAACATCCGGCTTCGATAGTACCAGCGAGTTAGTTATTAATTAATTAATCATTCATAAAATAAAACAAGTTAAAACATACCTTCTTAGGTAAGATCCGTCGTCCTCACCTTACGAAATATGTATTCTTTATTTTAGATTTAGATTTATTTATTTAGCCTGGTGGAGTTAAGGCCATGTGGCCTTCTCTTCCACTCACCAGGGCAAACATATATTACATCAGAATATAACAATCACAATGAACTCTAATATTAAATACTAAATAAAAATTTGATCAAAACGATAATATCTATTATATTACGATCTATAATGCAACTAGTTAATGTTAGTTAAAATTAAGACTAAAACTAATAATAAAATGCACATACAATCAAGACATATTAAATTGTCCCTGTCTAATGTAAATATAAAACAAAGAAAAATAATGAGATATAGAAAACTAATTTTACAATAATCAATTGAGTTGGTGTTTACTTGATGAAAATCCATATTTATTAATTAAATAAAAATAAAACGTAGTTTTATTTGATTTTCATATTTATTATATAATTCAGTGACAGCTGTTTCGGTACACTGTACCTTCTTCAGACATATTAACACAATTCATAATTTGTTAACATGTCTGAAGAAGGTACAGTGTACCGAAACAGCTGTCACTGAATTATAAACACAATTCATAATTTGTTAACATGTCTGAAGAAGGTACAGTGTACCGAAACAGCTGTCACTGAATTATATAATAAATATGAAAATCAAATAAAACTACGTTTTATTTTTATTTAATCAATACTAATTTTACGTTTGTATAATATTTAAAACAAAACAAAAGAAAATATTTGTTAATCTTAATATTATTTTCATAGATAATTAAATTTATTAATTGTTAAAAGAATACTTCAGTGAGGTGTATAAGTTAGTTTGTTATTAAATAATTCTTTAATTTGTTTTTGAAGGATGTTATAGTTTGACAGTCTCTGACATTGGGCGGAAGGGAATTCCATGTTTTGGTAAGTGAGACCATAAAAGATAATGAATAATATAGTAGGCCTTGCAGAACATCCGTTACATCTTCAGCAGGCCCTTCGCTACATTATCTGCTATGATTAGTTGATGCTGCTGGTCCCAATGTGGTGTTGTCGTGACTAAAGCTTCTTCCTGACGATATCGTATAGTGGGTTGTTTAGTCTGGGAGTGTTTTAATTTATTAAAAGCTTATTGTCTATTTCCTTTATAATTTCCAGGTCTGCTGAAGATGGAACGGATGTTCTGAAAGGCCTACAGACATAAAGAATACATATTTTGTAAGTTGAGGACGATAGTTTTAACTTGTTTTATTTTATGACTATCCACCTCAACAGTTTTAACAATGAATTTTATTAGTATTGAATCATTCATAAATTGGAAAATATTGACATTTTAAAAATTGAAGAGGCTCATTCAAGAGACCCTTGATTTCATTCGTGAAATAAACCAATAAGTAGAATTAGTAAAAGGTATATTATTTTCTATAGAAGAAACTCATTTGAGTTCTGAACTTACCGTAACATACAGCTTGATTCTATGTTTTTAAGTACTTGAAGGAACTTTATTCTATTCAACCAACAAAAATATCATTCACAGTATAAAATTAGTAGGTTTATTATTAAAGAGAATTAGCATAGCATATTATCTTTTCTCTCGTGTGCGTGAACTAATGCATTAGCGAGTGTAATTTTAAAATACAAGAGAGTAAAGAGGTCACGCTCATAAATCGGAGATAATACTTAAGCACACCAACAAGGTAAAATGGCATAATACAATAAGTACGGCTTGCAGAATAGATTTAAACTTATTTGCCTACGTAATAAACGCCGTAGAAGCTGAGACATTCTCCAACAGATTCAAGGTTCGCCAAACTCTTTTGATTCTATTTTTTTTATTTTCCAAACAGCATCATAGATTGTCTCACAAATAATACAGGGGCGGCTATTCAGGGGAAGTAAGTGAGGTGCCACTTCACTTTATTTTTACTAGAATTATTTTAAAATTTTAGTTCCTGTATTACGAATGTTGGTTTTAGTGGAAACATATTTCTGTATTATTGTACGAAGCGGGACACAGAGCGTCCGCGCCACGTGGTGTCATTCTGGCCTACGTCCAGCGCTGTAGTGAAGGATTTTTGCTTCCAGTTTGCTCCTACCTCTGGGGCGTAGCTTACCTCACTGGTCTCCATGACAACCGTAAGTCACGCACTGATGTCTAATGTAACAAAATACCACAAGTGAAGTAGGGAGACGAAATTAGCCATCTGCTTCGTGGCTTTGTGTATGAAATTTTCTCGTATTCTGCAATTGTTGTGGTGGTATAAATATGAATCCTGTTTATGATGTAGTGTATGTTTTATTGGAAACACGATTTTCACATTGGAAAGATTAAGATAAAAAGGAAGTTTTAAATTGTGGACATCCTGCTGAATCTCTACAAATATGTGGTTAAAAAAGTTAAACCTTCAGGTAAACGCTACAATCTTAGTTTCAAACGGTCATAGTTCAAGGAATTTCCATGGATGTGCTCCTCTCAAACTCTACAGAAATTGTTGTGTTGGTCTTGCTTGCTTTTCAGCAATAAATGCAACTTTTGGAATAGAGAAAACTTCTACTGCAGCTAACGAAGGCATACCCATTACATGAAGATATCACCGACAAATTTGCTGTCTTAAAGCACCGGAGGATCGATTAATATACAAGACATCAATGAGTTTAATAATAATTTTAAGGAAAACGTGTGCAAATAATTTTTCTTGCCAGCTCTTTACCTAACTTCAAATCTACGAGCCGTCACTGAAATAATATTTAAAATATCATGCATTGTCGTATAATAGCATTTGCAGATGGCAAGGAAGCTCCATATTCTTAGGTTCGAAGCTATTGTAGCTAATTGGGCCAAGGTTTATTATTACAGTTAGTAATTGTTTTAAATGACGACATCGTTTGCACTAAAATTTCCAATCTTACTTTATTTGTTGCTCAATAATTCACTTTATAATCACTAGAGCGAAGACAAATACCAATTTAACATTTTCCAAAACTGTTATTTTGACACAGTTCCAATAATGGATCATATTACAATATTATAATGATATTGTGAAAAGAAAAATTAATGTCGGAAACTGCACACTAGTACGGAGATCTAGAGGTCCACGGTTCGATTACTGGTTCAAACATTATTTTTTCTTTTCACAATATCATTATAATATTAAATTATCAATTTGCTGACAATGTATGTGCGGTACTTATTACAGATTATCCGTCACGAGTAGTAGACGCGTAGCTCAGGTACCTGAACATGTAAACGAAACTAACAACTAATGCGGTATAGTGGAGTGCCAAGTAACGATATGGTTAATTTTGTAAAATTTCAACAATATTTTTCTAACTTTTTCACTAGTTAACAGAAAGTATTTATTAGGTCTCTCTGGGCAAAGTACTCCCACAATTACATTTTTCCAACAAACCTCCCGACAGAATCCTGATCTTCATCTATGGAAATCCAAATTTTATTTTCACCCAAAGATTGACGTACGTTCGAGATAACATTATTGTAACATTTATATACATACTATTTTATTAGAGTTTTTGCACTGGCAGAATCTCGCTTAGAGTATTTTTAATGAATTTACTATTTGTCTGTAGTGTACATTGTCAAATAGTATATTGATAGGCTAACTAACTAATTTACTTACTGGCACTATCGAACCCGTTGGCTCATGGCTGCGCGAACATATGTATCATCTTCACGCTCATCTCATTCTCATATTGATCTTGTTTTTACAGTTTACTATAGATAGATAGATAGATAGATAGATAGATAGATGGAAAGCTCTGCGGCCATCATTTAAGTGTTGGCGGTGAGCGATCCATTTTGTCCCTCCTTAATAGGTAGAACCCCGGGTTCCTGTAAAATACATTAGCCCCGGTTTAAATTTTGAATTCAAATTTGATATCCATACCATAGGAATTTATAATAATCCTTGCACTCGTCAAAATTGTAATATTGTTTATTAGTTTTTTTTTTTTCCCGGGGCCATATTTCTGAGTATCTTAAACCCTTTCCTTTGTGATCCTGTTGAATCTCTTATATATATATATATATATATATATATATATATATATATATATGATCCGGGTTCGAATCCAATAGATATAAATACCAAAATAATTTTTTCTCTATCCCTCACCTTTAATTTTTTTAAAAAAGGAAGTTTTCCTAAAACATGGGAAAATTTTAAGAAGTTGTTGGCTGCCCTGATCATCAATTGTACAGTCAGTTTACACATTAATAAGCTAATTGTAATTTGAATAAATGTATTATTTACTACGAATTTTATTTTGTATTGAATGATAAGAATAATATTGTAATTGTATGAGTATGGAATAGTGGATAATTCGCGTTCACTTATATATTTTTTAAAATGCTTGTAGCTATTTTCTCGGAATATAGTTGGCTGTGCTGACAAAAATTGAAACGTATAGTAATGGCGGAACTGAAGTAGTACTTATAATGTTTGAGGAGCAGTAATAGGTTATGTTATGCTGAATCACTGTTTTACTTGTTTTTCAAAGACTTTTTTCATTACATTAAGATGTGGAGATTCGCGAAGCTTTGTCATCCAAGTGGATTTTATTACCGGTGTGTATATATGTATTGATTTTCATATTAAAAGTAGAATTATGTTTAAAAAAATCATGAAATTTACAATAAAAAATCTACTTTTAGATTATTCTATGAAAACTATACAATTTTATAAAATTACGAGTGTTTTTTTGAAAAATGATCGATGAATACCTTTAGTCTTTAACTCGTAGCAGTCAGTGTGAATAGGCCTATTCCTTTTTTTTTTATTATTAGGCTATTCTTTAATTTATAAAATTTGATTAGATTCCGATACATACAGTTCATGTATGTATATGATAAATTAAGTATCTGTTACTTTAAGTACTTCTTTAAATGAATCAATATTTAGATTATGAATTGTGGTCTCGAGAGTGTCACTGGAATTCAGAAAACATCTCTAAGCCGATCATGAAAAATGTCTTCTAAAAATGGTCTTCTGAAAGGGGATTGGTAAAATATCGCCCTAAATATAAGCTTCACCTTTGTACTATAATTACAAATTGTTATACTAATAAATGCCCTTCATTCAAACTCACACTGACAGTTGGGTGCAAAATTACTACTACCAGTATGTAGAAAATGGGGGCACGCCGTGGCGTAGTGGTTAAGGCACTGCGCTACAAGTCGGAAGGTCGAGGGTTCAAGTCCCGGTGGGGTCAGGATTTTTAAACTGACCAAAACCTTCTGGCGGCACTATGGCCCTGGGGTCGACTCAGACTCTAACGGAAATGAGTACCAGGCGCTTGTTCTGGGGTAAAGGCGGCCGTCATGCAGGATTGACAACCCGGCTGACATCAAGTGCCGATTGTCTAGAAAAAAAAGTAGGAGCCTTAGCCTCCTACTACCCCAAGGGCCTCCTGAGGCCTGTTGTGGGATTACTTTACTTTACTTACTTTAGTATGTAGAAAATTTTACTGCTACTCTCATGTCTCAAGGTACCTATCATATGGTTACTGCATATTATTCAACAATAGTTAATTACAATGAATTATTGTTGAATGATTTTGAATATAGAAAACAATAAAAGTAAAAACTGCATTTAAACTAGCGCGAAATATTTTCCAAGTCCTATAGAACAACAGTGTGCATGCGCCAGAGTTTATAGAGCCAGCAATAACCCACAATCGAACCACATATCGATTATCATCCTCGATTACTATCCGTCGCTATGAAATTTAAATTACCAATATTTACAATAAATCCCCAAATCTATGTTTAAAAAATATATTAATAATATTAAAATTACCAAATGTTTATTAAACATGGGTGTACACTTACTTATCACTCCCTAACGCTGATCCAACCAGCGATAACCCAAAACAGCAATAGAAAAATCATAGACTACGTAATATACTCTGTGAAGAAAATAGCAGTTAGTATCACAATATTGTCTAACAGTGTCATAATATTGTGGTTTGCATATTTAAATAAATACTTCAAAATTGTCTAATAATGTTATAAAAATTGTTTGAAAAAGTTTAAAATATTAAATAATGTTAGTAAATACAGAAAAAGAGCTATAATTTACAACAATATAACTGAAAAATCAGGCGCTAGTAGAAGTGCAGTTTAGCCCAATAATGAATAATATAATTATATTTAAAATATAAACTATTTGGGGATTCTACGACAGTATGAGTGTATTTTAAGATAATCAAGAAGAATCACATATCACATTAGTTTGTAATCTATCAAAACATGCTTATTCATATATCTGCATTGTAGTAGGCATAAATTTCTAAGTTTTCTTTTCTGTATAAGTTATCAGCTTATATAGGCCTAAAGAAATAGTAATCCCACTACAGGTCTTAAGAGACTTTTGGGATAGGAGGAGGTAGGGTTTCAACCTTTCCGCACAAATGGCTCAATATGTGAGCCCTAATTGACTGCCACCTTTACCCAGAGAACAATGCTGATACCGGTACTCATCTCTATATTAATACATGAAAAAAAAAAAACTTGGTACTCCTTTTTAAGCACATTGCGCTCATGGAGGAGTATGATATGTGACATAATTAAAGTTTTTTTTTTATTATATACTACTACCCTCATTAGAGGATTGCCTCAAGGACAAAGTGATACAGACAATTAATTTTCGAAATTGATGAAATACATTTTGTAAATACATTTAAAAATTTCAAATTTTAATTGAAGTAGCTATGCATACTATAAAGTAGAAATTTTTTAAAGATGGTTTCTTAAAATTGAAATTGATTCTGTATATAGAAGGAGTGCTGAAAAATAAAATAAATTGTCTCTAAGGAATTTATGTGTATTACTCATTCATTTGTTTACGTTATTGACTTACTCTCGCGTATTTACTATTAGTGATTTAAAAAAGTGAGTACATTTTATTATTTAAATATAAATTAAACCCTGTCTAATCTTGGTTTCAGTGATTTCATTATTTTTTTTATATTTACATATTTGCACCTACTTCCATTATGCCTCGACATAGAACATTGACTAGTTGGGACAAAGAAGTAGGGATATATATATTCCCGTACATATAATAATAGGCCAAATGCAAATTTAAATAGTATAAATAGTATACAAATGTCAAATGACGCATTATTGTTTTTTAAATGTGGCTTAGCCAAGCTATACCACATATTTTCTATCAATCATATTTTTTAAATAAATCGAAAATTAATGCTTAATGACATATTTGTGACAAACTTAAAAATTTAATGAATTGTGGTCGAATTTCGACTGATGGGCAACCACTAGTACACATTACAGATTGAATCATCTCCAGGGCCATGGTGCTGACAGAAGTTTCAGGCCAGTTTAGAAATGCAAACCCCCCATCTGCACTTGAATCTGCAACCTTCTAACTTGTATCTTAATGTTTTAAACAGTAATGCCCCGTCCACATGTATATAATTTGGTCAATTATTTTGAAACTGTATGAACCTAAAAAAAAGGGAGATTTTATTACTAATAAAGTTCACGGTAAAATTCTGTTCAGGTGTTAGTCTCATTATAAAAATTATAATATAAAATTATAAAGTTAGGTTTCCTCTTCAACCAATAAAACTCTTTATCTACTGCCATAACAATCAATGATGATTTAGTTTATAGTTACTAGGCAACAAAATCTATACTTTGTTTTGTAACAAAACATGCTATCAAAAATAAAATACAGAAGAATGTCATTTTTTACATCTTACCTCATAGTTTGTTTTCTTAAACATGGGAACTGCAGTTTTCAAAAGGTCACATCCCTTCCATTTTCAACCAGCATTATGACTATCAGATTTTGGTTAGAATCTCCATCTATAACGTTGCCATCTGGTGTTGATTTGATGAACTTCGAGATAAGATCCCGTTCATGAGGAATTTTGAAATTCGTGGATTTAAATTTGTTCTTCTGAATATGGAAGAAGATATATATATTCAGAAAAAAAATTTAAATCCATGAATTTCGAAATTCCTGATGAATGGGGCCTGATCTTGAAGTTCATCAAATCAAGACCGAATGGCAATGTTATAGATGGAGATTCCAACGAAAATCCGGTAGTTGTAAAGTCGATTGAAAATGGAAGGGATATGTTCTTTTGAAAACTGCAGTTCCCGTGTTTAAGAAAATATAAACTATGAGGTAAGATGTGTAAAAATTACTCATTCTTCATTATTAAGAACCTATAATGTTATTTCCCATATTTAACTTTGTATAAAATACGCGGTGGACTAGTGGTTATGCTCCTTGCCTCTGGTCCCGAGGGTCGCGGGTTCAAACCCGGCTGGGGACAATGGATTTTTTAGGACGGAAAATTCCAAGGAGCAAGTCCTCTGGGAGGGACTTTAAGCCATGTGTCCCGAGTCTGAAGATATTCAGGCTCGTAAAAAATTCTTAAGCCTGAATGAAAAGGCCTCTAAGCAAAATTTACCGAATTTTCCCGTCCTAGTACTACCTTGGTTTCCTAGATGTCAGTATGAGGCGGAATGCTGACCACGTACCACTCAAAATTACATCTATACGAAAACACGTGTAACTAAATTAGTATGGTTCAAATTCTTCCCTGTAGGGGGAGAGCGCCTAAATCTCTGTAAAGGGAAAACATAGGCTTACAATACAATACAATAAAATACGGGTTCTACAATATGTAAAACACACCAGTCCTTGAATTTTGTATAACTATATAAATAAACTTTCCTTGACTTTTCTGGAAGTATATTAATAGCTGTATCTTGGACAGCTTTTAAAACTTTCCTTGATGAACCGTGAAAATCACCTTCTCCACTCATTTTTACTTTAAATTCACATATGAAACTAGCACCAAAAATTGCAGACTATAACAACAATGTTTATTAAATGATCATATTTTTTTTTCTCCGAAGCCCACTTTACTCTTTCTCTAAACGTATTGTTTCAGCAATAAATAAATTTCATTAATTATGCTAAAAATACAACATATACAAAATACTCTGAACATAGATACAATATTGTAGACAACATGTTAGTAATGTTTTTATTATTCATTTAACATTTCTCAATGAGAGATAAATTATATTTGAAGAGAAAAATTTTCGCCTAGACCGGGACTCAAACCCGGGACCCTTGGCTTTCTGGGCCAAGTGCTCTATCAACTGAGCTACCGAGGTGAGTTACGATCTCTCTTTTCTCTTATATACATTTACAACGTATATAAGAGAAAAATTTGCATCTAGATCGTAACTCGCCTCGGTAGCTCAGTTGGTAGAGCACATGGCCCGGAAAGCCAAGGGTCCCGGGTTCGAGTCCCGGTCTAGGCGAAAATTTTTGTCTTCAAATATAACATGTTAGTAACTCGCTGCTCTTAGAAGACTCCCTTTGGGCATATTCTAACTTGAGCATCTCATTACTAAACCTCTGTAACTAGTCGTCTATTAAAACACTATCGGTCTTTCGGGACTAGTTAAAGGATAGTAGCAAAGCAATATTCTTCTGAGTATGGGACTAGTTCCAAAAGATCTACACTTTAAAAGTCTTTTGTTGAATTCAAGTTACAAGGTACCTAATTTTATATTATAATTTTTATATTGAGAGATTTTGCTATATAAGACCTGAATTATTTCAATTTTGTGTTGTGTAGGAATACTGCGGACTTACTATGTGGCAAGACATTGAATGTAATGAAGGAACATTTGAAACTCGACAGACAGAGACTTTATCATTTTGCAAGGAGGAAACAGATATCTCCAGAAGAATCAACTAAACCTCGACGTCTGCTCGTTAAACTAAGTTTTGCTGTAGGGTCAGCATGTGGAGTGAAGATATGTTCAGGCAGTATATCAGTTTTGTGTCAGGCACACAAGAAAACAAGGATATCGGGACTAATATTAGAAGAAAATGTTAACAAAGATCCAAGATTTGATTGGAATCAATTCTTTACATTACTTTGGCCTCATATTTGGTACTTACTGGCAGCTATAGCAGTAAGTATGTCATATATATATATATATATATCATCATCATCATCTGCATTCATGGATTAGGTCTGTTGACCTGTTCCAACTTCAGCCCATCTCTTTCTAGGTCTGCCCACATCCAGAGTGCCTTTAGGTTTGTATTTTGTTATTTGTTTTGGATATCTATCTTCATTCATTCTGTCTTTGTGTTGCTTCCATTTTTGTCTATATGTATCTATTTTATCAGTTATTGCAAATATTTCAAGTTCCTGTCTTATTTCTGTGTTCTTGATTCTGTCTTCCTTAGTGCACCCTTTAACAGATCTCAAAAATTTCATTTCTGCCGTCGTTATCCTACTTAGATCCTGTTTTTTATGTATCCAGGCTTGTGATCCATAGAGCAGTAATGGTATTGCCAACGTTTTATAAAATTTCAATTGGGTCTCTCTTGTTGTTTTGTTATTTAGTGATCGTTTTATCGTACCACATATTGCCTGGAATTTTGCTATTTTATTAGTTATATCATTATCATAATTAAATTAAATGTCACATCCTAGATAATTGAGATGGTTTACCTGTTCTATGATTTTATTTCCTATTACTATTTTGGATCTGATTTGATTTTTCCCTTGGAATGCCATTACCTTAGTTTTTTCTATGGATATTTTGAGATTATATTGTTCACATATATTATGTAATTTAAAAATATTCCTTTGAAGCTCGTCTTCTGTATTTGCTATTATTACCTGGTCATCAGCATATAATAATGTTTTCAAGTAGTGTGTTTTATCTAATTTTATTCCTTTATTTGTTTCTTTGTTCCATTTTTTTATTATATCATTGATTTATAGGTTAAACAAAACTGGAGAGATACTGCATCCTTGTTTAACTCCTTGATTAGTATGAATTTTATTTTTACTTACTTCATTTCTAGTTTTTACAACAAATTTGTGTTCCAGTACAACTCTTTATAGCTGCTATTAAGTGTTTCGGAATTCCTTTTTCATTAAAATTGTCCAAAGTTTTCCTCTGTCTACTTTATCAAATGCCTTGACAAAATCAATAAAAGCCATGTGTGTTTCTTTGTTATATATATATATATATATATATTTATTCAATGCCTCAGGTTGTCATTTCAACATTTCTGGTGTTCTCTTCTGGCATTGGCTTAATTGTAACCCTCCTCTGACGTTGGGGGCACCTAGAAGGTGGAGTTATGTTATCCCGATGATATGATGGGTGATAAATGATAATGAAGTGCCAGGAGAGTTCAACCTAAATTCCAGACCATGGACAACCACAGGTATAATTCCCTTTAAGGAAAAATTCCTATGGTTTGACCAAGAATTGAACCCGGGACCTCATGAACAGTAGTCAGAAATGCTGACCACTAGCCCATCAGGCTGGTCAATAAGTATACCATATTATAGGCCCAATTGCAGCCTATTAATGAAAACTCAATTCACAGCATAAATATCCTGAAAATGATTTTTTAGTTTAACATATTGCAGTCCCGGACAAATTAATTTTTTTGAAAAGAAAAATTACATCTGAACCAGGAATTGATCCCCAGATCTCAAACTTTGTACATCGGTATGCAGCCCACAACACCATTTGAGACACAGTACAAAT
This sequence comes from Diploptera punctata, assembly GCA_030220185.1. Lineage (NCBI taxonomy): Eukaryota > Metazoa > Arthropoda > Insecta > Blattodea > Blaberidae > Diploptera > Diploptera punctata. The sequence continues at coordinate 602,098 of JASPKZ010007209.1, forward strand.
GCTAACATTTCTTTCCACTTATACAATTCTCTTACTCTGAAGCAGATAGCTAGAGCTATTAACAATGCCATCAGATGACTTCTGTTCAAAGTATTTTTAACGAGAATATTCATTACTTTTAAATGGTAAAGCTTATCATATTTAAAGAGAAAAATTTTACTCTCAGATTGGGACTCGAACCCAGGATCTTTGACTTTCTAGACCAATGCACTACTGACTGAGCTATCTGGAGAGTTCTAAACGCAAATTTTTGTCTTATATTTTTGTATTGTATTGTAAGCCTATGTTTTCCCTTTAGAGAGATTTAGGCGCTCTCCCCCTACAGGGAAGAATTTGAACCATTCTAATTTAGTTACACTTGTTTTCGTATAGATGTCATTTTTGAGTGGTCCGTGGTCAGCGTTCCACCTCATACTGACATCTAGTAAACCAAGGTAGTACTAGGACGGGAAAATTTGGTAAATTTTGCTTAGAGGTCTTTTCATTCAGGCTTAAGGATTTTTATGAGCGTGAAAATCTTCAGACTCGGGACCCACGGCTTAAAGTCCCTCCTGGAGGACTTGCTCCTTGGATTTTTCCGTCCTAAAAAATCCATCGACCCCGGCCGGGTTTGAACCCGCGACCCTCGGGACAAGAGGCAAGGAGCATAACCACTAGTCCACCGCGGCCAATTTCTCTTATATACTTTGTCAATTCCCGTGCACCAAATGCTATGAAACCTTTGTTTCTATCTTTACAAATGGCAGCTTCTTTATTAAGAAGACATGTGAATTTTATATTACATTATAAAGCCAATATGGCTTCTTTCAAAAAGAAAGCTTATATTAAGCTGCATTACTTTTAAGCAGTAAAGCTTGTATTAAGCTTTACAGCTTAAAAGTATTGAATATTCTCATTAAAATACTTTGAATAGATGTCTTCTGATGGTGTTGTTAATAGTTCTATCCATCTGCCTTTGGGCATAAGAGAATTGTATAAGTAGAAAGAATAGTTAGCATTTATACCATGTCTCGAATGGTATAGTGGGCTGCAAACACCAACGTACAGAGTCTGAGGTCTGTGGTTCGATTCCCGGTTCAGACACTAATTTTTCTTTTCAAAAAACTAAAATCCTGAGAATGATTTCAATAATTTTAGTGGGATATCATTCTATCTAACTTATTGGGAGACTGTCAAACCAGGAACATGAACATACACCCTTATCCAAAGCCAATTTTCTTCCCATTCCCTGTATACTTTACTTCACTTAAATTGTGGTTAATATAATTCCCCTACCTCAATTTGTGCCTTATCTGCTGGATACTAGTTTTTATACAAGAAGATTCCATGCCCCTCTTTCATTTCCTATTTGTGCTACGTTTCCTGCTCATTGCAGTTTGCTCCCAAATGGGGGATTATTTTTACTCCTGGAAAATTTTACTGCAGTGGAAGCCATGTCTGATTTTCTTAACTAACTCCATGGTATAACAAATCTGGAAGACCGTTGGCCTATCAGCCAGCTGCTGGTCTCGCATCCACATGCGTTAATCACATATGTGGACTATCATCCAGTCAATATAGAGGTGACATGTTGTTAGCATGTCATGTCCCCTAGCTATTGTAGCTGGTTATTCGAACCTGGAAATCCTTATTGAAGCTATGCAAATTCCTCATGATGCTGGTTGGACTCCAGTCCCTTACTGGCCAAAATTGCATGAGAAAATTTCTTCCCCCATATGGATTTGAACCAGAACATGTCCCATACCTCTGCAACAAGACATTAAGTCTTACAAGGAACTGTCAACCATTGCATGCTGAAACCTACTTGAAATTTCTCCCAGAGAAGCATTGTGATGTACCAAAGCCTTATCCAAAAAAATTATCTGCTGTTTTAAAGTGCAAGGCACAGAAATCAAAGCCAGAATCTAGCAATGGCAACCCATTGTACAGAGCAGATATACATCCCTGCATGAGTTAAGTATAGAGTGGAGTGTGGCAGGATGCAGCGCAGATGGCAGATAGTAAATGTTTTCCAGTCTGTCAATACAGGTGTTGTGTTACCTCTCTTCTTCTCCCTTTCCAGGATTAGGTCAATGCGACCTGTTCCGGTCTCAAGTCCATCGTTTCCTTGGCCGTCCCAAAGATCTTTTTCCATGTGGTTTGTACGTGTTGATCTTTTTGGGTAATCTTGTATTGTCCATTCTGTCTAAATGTTCTTTCCATTGGTATTTGTGCTCTTATAGTTTATCGACTATAGAAAATATCTCCAGTTCATTTCTTATTGATTCATTGTGTAATCTATCCATGCATGTACATCCTTTTATGGATCTTAAAAATTTAATTTCAGTGGCTTGAATGTGTGAGATATCTTTTTGTAAGTACCCAAGATTTAGATCCATATAAAAGAACAGAAACAGCCATAATTTTATAAAACCTGAGCTGAGTTTCTCTTAGAGTCTTTTGGAGGGTTCTTCTTATGGTGCCACACATCATTTGATATCGGTTTAATTTATTTATGTATATCCCATTCGTAGCTATTTGTTATATCTGAACCAAGATAGTTAAAGTGTGCTCTCTGTTCTACTATTACTTCTCTATAGATTAAATGAGAGATTTGGCGCTTGATTTTAGTGTCTTGCAGTTAAAAACAGCAAATAATTTTTTGGATACGGTCTTTGTATATCACAATGCTTCTCTGGTAGAAATTTCAAGGTAGGTTTTGGCATGCAATGGTTGACAGTTCCTGTGTTAGACCACTTGGATGTGGTGCAGGACTGTTTGCATGTCTTGGCAGTTATATTTTTTCAGAAAAATATTACCCTTTTAACCAAACTTGTATATCTTTTAGTATGGTTTATCCCTTTATACATGCCCTGACATGGGTGACTCTTTTGGATCAAAGTTATTCCTAGCTAAGTTCATGGGATCATTTAAACATTTAAACATGGGGTCATTAAATTATGAAAAGGTAGAGATCATAGGGGAAGAAGTGACTCTATGAGGTTATAATTAGAAAGACAGTGAAATAAATATATGATTAGGAAGGGAAATAAAGTTAATGATCCTATGTCATATATTTACAGTAAGCATAAAAACCTCAATCCTGAAATAAGATGACTATGAGCAAAATAATTTTCTACCTCTTTCACATCCAGATTGAATTATAATACAAATAGTTTGAGCTGTTAAGGGTCATTGTTGAGTAATATTTAATCAAAATTAAATTGAGAAGTAACACTACAAGGTATTTTCAATATATAAAAGAGTTGGAGTAAATGTTTTTATATATCTATACTTTTAAAATGTTTAGAGAAACCTTTGGAATTAACAGTTTGAGAAAATATATACATTCAGAAGAACAAATATAGAACAATGAATTTTGAAGTTGCCAGCAAGCAAAATATAATTTCTAATTCATAAAATTGGTTACCAGATGGCAGTTTGGAAGATGGTGTTAATGGCAATATTTCAACAGTTGGAGTTAGAGTGAATATGAGGGTAAAATGACCTTTGAAATCGGTATCATGAAAACACAGAACTTTACGAGGTGAGATATAAAAACTTTCTCCAACTCATTTATAAATCGTTAATTAAAAGTTCAACCAACCATCAGTTGGTTGAGGGTAGGGATCTGTGGAAACCTTCAGTGAATACAACATTTAAATTATAGATTCCATAAGCCATAGAGTTGTTAGTTAGTTCTGGCATTTTCTCCATGTGTCTCCCTCCACATTATATATGATGTACCTAATGTTTTCTTTCCTCCAATTTTAATATTTTATTGACGATTTTATTATTAATTTAACACTTCTCATAGAAGGATAAATTATATTTGAAGAGAAAAATTTAATATTTTATCTCTATCTCTATGTCAAAAACAATATTGAAACTTTTAGGAAAACAATGTTTTTTTATCAATTTAGTAAAAATATAACAAACCAAAGAAATTAAATTGGTTATTTATATTTAAAATAAAATTCTTTACACCTCACCTCATTACTTATTTCAGAAATTCACACTATGAGGTATATTCATTTAGGTACAATTTTTTATCACTCACCTCACATTAATATGAGGTGAGTGATAAAATTTTATCTAAACCTCACCTCATATCTAGACTTCCAATTAAACTGGTTTCAAAACCTAGGCGGTTTCATCATCAATAATTTCACATCCGATGTTCTGTCATCCAAGAGAACTGGTTTGTACTCCATCTGTTGGTGGACCGATGAACCTCCAAATCAAAATTCTCTGAGAATTTCAAAATTCATTAACTTTTCTTTCTTGTTTTTTTTTTATGTGGATTTTCCCAAATTGTGAGGTTTGAATCTACATTAAAAAATCAAGAAAAAAATATTAATGAATTTCTACATTATCGGGGAATTTGATTTGATTTGGAGGTTCATCAATCCACCAACAGATGGAATAAGAAGCAGTTCTCCTGGATGGCAGAACACTGATTGTGAAATTACTGATGATGAAACTGCGTAGGTTTTGAAACCAGTTTAAGTAGAAGACTGGATAGGAGGTGAGGTGTATATAATTTAATTTTAAATCTTAAACCTCATAGTGGTATTTCCTATAATAGTTCAAAGGTTATTTATATCTTAGCTAGGCCTATATTTTGCTCGTAAATTAATGAGTAATTTTTAGCATCTTACCTCATATTTTATGTTTCTTTAAACACGGGAACTAGTTTTCAAGAGAAGGATCTCTCTCATTTTCAACCGTTCCTGTGTTTAAAGAAATATAAAATATGAGGTAAGATGTTAAAAAAGACTCATTAATTTATGAATTAAGAACCTCATAATGTTATTTCTCATATTTAACTATGAATCTATATTTTGCTCTCTCACCTAGGACATGTTTTGAAGGATATTTCCCTCATTTTTAACCACAAACCAAGTCCCAGATGAGGGACAGAAATGTCGTTTGAGGCTGAAAATGAAACCATAAATGAAAAATGCTGATATGTACTATTATTGATAAAAATAGAAAATTATAATTCTGAATGACTAGGACATATGGACAGAACACCAAAAGATAGATTACCAAAGATTGTAAAATACTATCAAACAAAAAGAAGACGATGAGGATGTCCAGTGAATAAAGTGCTTGACATGAACCTACAATGAGAACAATCAACAAGTGGCCTATATTTATGTCAGCTAAATTATTATTATTATTATTATTATTGCAGTGGACTTGTGATTATGCTCCTTGCCTCTGGTCCCGAGTGTCGTACTTTCAAACCCAGCTGGTGTCGATGGATTTTTTAGGATGCAAAAATCCAAGGAGCAAGTCCTCCGGGAGGGACTTTAAACCGTGGGTCCCAAGTCTGAAGATTTTCAGGCTTGTAAAAGATCCTTAAGCCTGAATGAAAAGACCTCTAAGCAAAATTTACCGAATTTCCGTCCTAGTACTACCTTGGTTTCCTAGATGTTAGTATGAGGCGGAACGCTGACCACGGACCACTTAAATGACATCTATATGAAAACAAGTGTAACTAAATTAGTATGGTTCAAATTCTTCCCCTTAGGGGGAGAGCGCCTAAATCTCTGTTAAGGGAAACATGGTTTTACAAGAAGAAGATTATTAAATAAGTAATGATGTGGTAACATTCTTGCTTAATGTAACGTATGTTTTAGGGTGCACTCGCTGTTGCTCTGCTAAATATTCAAATACCTCAAGTACTGGGAAATATTGTGAATGTGGTAGCAAAATTTGCTCGAGATGGGAGTAGTGCCATGTTTAATGAAAAGATAAAACTACCTGTATTTCATCTGGTCAATTTGTACATTTTACAGGTAAGTTTAACATTTATTATATTTGTTTTCATAGGTATAACTAACTTACTGGTACTATCGAACCCAAAGGTTTATGGCCAAGTGAATATAAGCTCTCTATACATTGCTATCCTGAACTAATGTTTTCCATTCATCCGCTGTATAATCTACTTCCCTCAAATCGTGGTTAATATTATTCTCCCACCTCATTCTTGGTCTACTAACAGGGTGATTTCCCTCTGTTTTCCTACAAGAAGCCTCCATGCCCTTCTTTCATTCCCCATTCGTTCCACGTGTCCTGCACATCATAGTCTAAAGGACTTAATTGTTCTTATTGTATCTAGTTTTCTATAAAAATCATGTAGCTCACTGTTATGTACTTTTCTCTCCATTTGCCTAAATGTTCGTCTCTCTTTCTATCCAAAAATTTTCTTTAGAATTTTGTTCTCAAATACTCAAAATCTTGTTTATTTTTTATTATTTCACTCACCTCATACTTCATAATTCATAGCAGACCCAGGGTTTCTTCACATCATTTGTGACATTCTCAATGCTGTGTCATGTTCGCAACTCCGTGACAACTTGTGAACGTGACACAGCATTGAGAATGTCACAAATGATGTGAAGAAACCCTGGGTCTGCTATGAATTATGAAGTATGAGGTGAGTGAAATAATAAAAAATAAACAATATTAAAAAACCTCATAGTGTTATTTCCATCTACATAACTTATACTCATAATCTTTTCTCCTTCCTTAAAGTAAGACACTATATTTTGCATCCATATAATATAATTGGGAGAATAACAGTTTTATATATTTTCATTTTAACATTTTTTGAGAGAAGTTGGGATGCAAGAGTCCTTGTATTGCATAATAGCATGCATTTCCAGAATTGAGCTTATGTTTAATTTTTTTGTGCATCTCATTTCTATTTGAAATCACAGTGTATTTAATACAGAGGAGAAACTGTGTAAAGTGACACCTAAAAATTTATGATGAACTACAATGGTAGCGCTGTTTCGTAGTAACAGAATACATAACTAAATAAAACAAATGTAAGGCACACGGTGTGTTCACTCGGGAATATGGGAAATTAGCCATTTTGTAAATTAAAATTATTAACTGCTATCCTTTCGTTCTATGTAGACGGTACTGCAAAAATTATATATTATCGAAAGTTAAAATCATTACTTAGATTTTATTTTACTCTAATTTGTAAGTAAATTCAAGCTTGTTTACGTTTTTATTTTAATGTGAATCTATTTTCAAAGATAAAGCTACTAGAAATGATACAATTCTAAGATTTGTTAGGTTAGGAAGAGTGATGTTAGTGTACAGACATTTCTAATAAACATTTTAAAAATGTGACTTTATAATGGATTTCAGATGTACGACATGGCTAAGGTTCTTTAATAAATATTGTATAAAATATGGATGTGAGAATAAGGGGGTAGGTCAATTGTACATATTTATTAAAAGAGCTCATAATGCACGTTTTTAAATTTTAATAAACAAAAATAAATTAACATGTTTTATTTATTTCTATTCTTCCTTCTGTTAAAATTGAAGAAAATCTTTAGGTCTGAGAGGCTGGGTACAAATAATTCCATAATTTAAGATTAATTAATGTTATTTATTTCTATAAAAGTTCAATTCCATGATTATTCACCAGATGGTGTTATATAATTATAATTCATAATTTTACCACCAGATGGTGCTGAATTTCATATTAGTACCATAAAAAAATTGAAAAAATTTAGATGTCGTTAGTTGTTCTACACTAGCACCCTTGTGGCATGTATGCGAAACTTGTCCACTTTCTTCTCTGGTACTCTATGTAGTCTTCCATCATCGTCATATCTATAGAAGATTATATCGAAACATGTTCAAACTGAACCAACATTAATTTGAGGTAAGATGTTTCCCATTCTCACAAAAACTTGATTAAAAGAAGCTCAAAATGTTACTTCCTAAAATAAACCATTTCCAATTGTATTTTATTGGTATTTACCTTATAGTGTCACTTCCCATGAATCTTTTATAAATTTCTTATTTATATTTTCATTCATGTTTACTCATAATGTATTCTTTATTATTACTATTATTTATTTATTTCCTGTAATTCCTAAATGGAACATAGGACAGCAGTAAAGTTCCTCCAGCGTACTCTGCTTCCAGCCGGCCATTTCACTTGTTTCCAGCTTTTCCCTCTTTCCTTTGCTTCCTCCTCTACTGATCGCTTCCAAATTTTCCTAGGTCATCCCCTCTTTCTTACTCCTTGTGAATTTCAATCTAGTGCAGTCTTCTTGACACCTCCGTTTAGTTTTCTCAATGTGTGACCTATCCAATTCCACTTTCTTTGTTTTATTTGGTGATATATTGGAGATTGGTTAGTTTTTCTCCATAGTTCTTCATTTGATATTATTTCCAGCCATCTTATATTTAAAATATGCTTCAGATATCTGTTTACAAAGGTCTGCAACTTTTTATTTATGTGACTTCCCATTATTTTTTTTATATATGTAATTTATATGTTTACTGTTGTCTCTTTCTTATTTCTCTCATAGGCTTTCTTCACTTTTATATACATCTACCTTTTATCGTGCGTAGGAGAAAGGGTGGCAACTCAGTTGAAACAAGAGTTATTTGAATCAATCATGAGACAAGATATTGCTTTCTTTGACAAACAAAGGACTGGTGAATTAGTAAACAGGTAATTGATTATTTTTCCTAATAATTATCATAATGGATTCAAACCCAGTTAAGTTGATGATTTTTTTTTAGGATGGAAAAATCCAAAGGAGACATTCTCCAGGAGGGACTCTAAGCCGTGCATCCCAAGTCTGAAGATTTTTGGGCTTGTAAAAGAATACCTTGCCCAAATTAGTGCCTCTGATCAAAATTTATTCAGCCTTTCCCATCCAAGTAATATCTTAGTTTCCAACTAGCTGTCTCATTGAAGTGATGTGCTAACCACATATCACTCAGTGCTTCTATAGAGAATTAAACTTAACTAAATTAGCTTGGATACAAACTCATGCTAGGGAACACCCTTGTCTCCATGTGTGAATGTATTTATTTACACTAATATTCATTTCTATAAAAATAATTTGTTATAGGAATGGTCTTGAACAGAGGTTTCAATATGAAGTATTTGTTCTTTAATAGTGAGTGGAGAACATATTTTAATCGACTCACCTCATACATTTTCAAACTTCTTTGATATCGACGGTTTTAGACAATATCATGTCCTTCATCAGTCATGGCATCCACTGATGTAGGACATGATATTGTCTGAAACCGTCGGTATCAAAGAAGTTTGAAAATGTATGAGGTGAGTCGATTAAAATATGTTCTCCACTCACTATTAATGATATAACCTCATAATGTTTACTTCCCAATATTAATTTAAATATATTTGTTCTTTGTTTATAGATTGACATCTGATATACAAGACTTCAAGAGTTCTTTCAAACTGTGTATATCTCAAGGCTTTCGCAGTGTTGCACAGGTTTGTACAATATCATTAATGTTGGCAATAGTAAAGATGGGGGATTCCAGCATACCGTATTAGCAGTTTTTCCACAAAACATACAATACTATTTCCTCCCATATTAAATCCTTTCTCTCCTAAATATCTCTATCTTTTCTCCCCTAATATTACTGGAAAAACAAATTTTAAAAATTTGTTTACACAAACCTTTGGATTATCCCACAACATTTATTTACCCTGAAATCCATAGAAAAAAATTTAAGCATATATTGTCTTTTGTGTTGAGTTGTTTTTAACTCCCTCGCAGACTTGAGTTTCGTCACTGCATTTGTGACATTCTCAATGCTACATCACGATCACAACTGATGTCCAACGGTTTTCTCTCCTGTAGATTGATTTCTGCACCCTGTGATGGCTGACCGATGAACCTCTAAATCAATCCCCTCTCTTTTTCACCGGGTATTTCAAAATTCATAGTTATGTTTTTATTCTTGCATATGTAAATTTACTCCCAAATTGTGAGTTCCTTCTGTTTTTCCAACTGTTTAAGTAATTTTGCCTTGGTTTCTATTCTGTGTTTTCTGACCAAGCATGTGCAGCTATTGCAGATTTTTCTGTTTCTCCATTTTTAATATTTCTAATGTGTTCTTTTAATCTTGTATTTAAATTCCATTTTGTTTTTCCTGTGTATATCCTTTCACAATATTTACAATCAATTTGATAAATTCCTGATTTGTTAAAGTCTACAATCTTTTCATTTTTGTTAGTTTTTATTAAATTACCCAAACTGTAATCATTTTTCGGTGTTAATTTAATTTTAAATTTGTTGAACATTTTTTGAAATGTTAAATACTAAGGGGTAGTATGTGAATTTCTTGAATTTTTTAACAATTTCTTTATCCGTCTGAAGAGTGCTTTTATTTATGATTTTTTGTTCCTTGAATTTATTTATTTTCTTGTGAATCATCTTTTCTTGAAATCCATTATCCTTTGCAATTTTTATAATGTTTTTTTTCTCTTTACTGAAATTTTCTTTGCTCATGGGAACGTTCACAAGTCTGTGTGTTAAACTATTAAATACTGCCTGTTTGTGCAAAATATGGTTAAATCCTGTTGCTTTTATATAATTATCAATGTGAGTTTCTTTTCTGTAGATTCCAAATTATATTTTCCTTTTTTTCCTCATTCCTGATCATAGTGTTATTTCCTACCTACATAGTCCGTCGCTGTGGCATAGTCGGTAGAGTCCCTACCTTCCACTCTGGCGACCCAGGTTCGATTCACAGCGGGGTAAGGGATTTTTAAATCTCAACCTTGGGACTAGGTGTGTGTGTGAGTGTGTTGTGTCCTATGTTGTACCCATTGAGTTTAATTCCTCTAAAAAAAAATTCCTACCTATGTAACTAATAATATATTGCCTACTTATTTTCACAAAAATAGAAATGAATTTAAAGAAAATCATCCAATTAAGTTATGTTGATAGGAAATAACGCTATGAGGTTTTTTAATATTGTTTATTTTTTCTTTCACTCACCTCATACTTCATAACTTCTCTCAGACCCAGGTTTCGTCACATCATTTGCGACATTCTCAATACTGTGTCACGTTCAAGTTGTGAACGTGACACAGTATTGAGAATGTCGCAGATGTGACGAAACCTGGGTCTGAGAGAAGTTATGAAGTATGAGGTGAGTGAAAAAAAAAATAAACAAAATAATCCAAGTTATTAATAAATTACAATAGGAAGTAACATTATGCCATACTTCTTAATAAATAAGGTGAATCTGGAATCATCTTATCTCATAAATTCTTGAGTTCTGTTTGAACATGTTTCAATATGCCATGCATACCATCATCAGCTTTCCAGACTGTTGAAATGTATGTTGTCGGCTCTGGAAGTCAACTCCCACTTCATCTTTAGACTGACTGTAGCACTTGCAAATCAAATTTTTTTCCCCAGGGAATTTCAAAATTCATAATCCTATTTTTTTTCTTCTGGATGTTGATCTTTTCCCAAATGGTGAGTTCTTTTGTATTTTCCAACTATTTTAATATCTTGTGTTTACATAAATATTATGCTTTTTTGGCCAAACATGAGCAGCCACTGCAGATTTTTCTACTTCTCCATTTTTTACATTTCTAATGTGTTATTTTTTTCTTGAGAAGATCATTAGAACTAAAGAACACATTAGAAATGTAAAAAAATGTAGAAGTAGAAAAATCTGCAGAGGTTGCTCATGTTTGGTCAGAAAAGCATTAAATTGATGTAAACACAAAATTCTTAAAACAGTTGGAAAATGTTAAAGAACTCACCAATTAGGAGAAGATCTACATCCAGAAAACAAAAATATGGTTATATATTTTGAAATTCCTGGCAAAAAGTTTGATTTGAAGTTCTTCTGTCAACCAGAAGATGGAGTAGGAGTTGACATCCAGGGCCAAGAACATAAAATCCAACAGTTTAGAGAAGCTGATGATGGTATCGAAACATGTTCAAATAAATCACTACAATTAATGAGTAAGATCATTTCTATTTCATCTTATTTGTTAATAATCCAACTTTTTACAGCACCAGACAAAATACTATTTCTTTGCTACTAACTAACTAACTCACTGGTACCATCGAATCCATAGGTTCATGGCCGTGCAGACATAAGCTCTCTCTCCATACATCCCTATCCTGAGCTATTGTTTTCCAATCATTTCCTGTATAATCTACTTCCCTCAAATCATGGTTTTCCTACAAGAAACTCCATGCACGTCTTTCATTCCCCATTCATGCCACATGTCCTGCCAATCACAGTCTACGACACTAACTATTCTTATTATATCTGGCTTCCTATAAAGACCATGTAGTTCACGATATTTAGTCTTCTCCATTCACCTGTCTGTTTCAAAAATTTTCCTTGTGCCTAAATTCTACACAACTGCTGGATCTAAACATTGTAGATATTTAGGATCAAAATTATGTAATGAATTAATTACAGAAAAGTATTTAACTATAAGTCAAGAGGTTCAAGGAATGTAGGAAGGCCAGTGAAAAGATGGACAGAACAACTGTGAAGCGGAACAGGCAATTTGCCTAGCCCGTGAAGTGAAGAAGAAGAAGATTAATTAGATCCAATCCCAAGCTAAGCAAACTAAACACAAATAGATTTTAAGGAAACAAATTAATTATTGAAATATTTTAAAATTGAAAGTCCTATTCCACATCCGAGTGGTTCAAGGGATGTTGCCTTGATGTAAAGATAAAGGATATGCAGTGGTTCAAGTCTCCATGGAGGAAGAAATTTTCTCTTGCAATTTTAGCCTGTATGGGACTGGTCCCACCCAGGTTCATGAGAAATTTAGATAGTTATAATAAGTAGTGGCTTTAGGTTTTCAACCAGCTTTAACAGCTGGGGGACCGACAAGCCACCCCTACACTGATTGGATGATCATCTACCTCTGTGATCAACCCATGTGAATGTGATACCAGCAGGAGGCTGATAGGTCAAGGCTCTTCTAGCTCTGTTGCACCATGAAGTTAGTTTAAAATAAGTATTTTTTTAATATAATAAATTTGGGAATTTTTAACATTATGAGGTATTATTAATAAGAATCAAATGAAAGAGCAAAGAAAACTATGAAAAAGAAAAAGAACACATAATTAATGTTGCAATAGATAACGGTTATGAAGAAAATATGGTACACAAGAAAATAAATAAATTTAAAAGACAAAAATTAAAAAATGGAAGCACACTTATAAAAGAAACAGAAAAAATAAAATTCAAGAGATTCACTTACCATCCATCGAAACACTATAAATTTCAAAAAATTTTCAAAAAAGTTTAATATAAGATTAGCACCAATGAATGAATACAGCCTTAATAGGATAATTAAAACTAATAAAAATGAAAGAATTGAAAATGAAAACAAATCAGGAATTTATCAGATAAAATGCAGGGTTGTGACAAAATTGATATTGGAAAAACGAAAAGAAATTTGAAAACAGGGTGAAAGAACATCTTAGAAACATCAAAAATGGAGAAGTGGAAAAGTCAGCAATAGCTGCTCATGCTTGGTCTGAAAACATTTAATTGAATCAAAAGCCAGTCTAATTAAACAAATAGACAAACAAAAGGAACTCACGGTTTGGGAAAATATCTACATTTAGAAAAACAAAGGAAAACTTATGAACTTCGAAAGTCCCGCAAATTTTAACCTGATCCAGAGGTTCATCGGTCCACCAACAGAGGGAAGAAGAAGAGTTTCTTCCGATTGACATAACACCAGTCGCCAACAAAGTTCTGATGATGAGACAGTTATAGTCTCGAAATCGCGATCAACTTAGTAAATTTATATGAGGAGAGGTAAGAAACATTCAGTTTCACCATCAAATGAATCGTTGACTTCTTCTTACCTCATACTTCTATGTTGTTTTAAAACACATCATCGTCAGCAGTTTTCACGACTATCAATTTTTTCTTTTGCCGGTAATTATCCAAACTGCCATCTGGTGTTCTTTTGAAGGAGTAATTTTCTAAACTGCCATCTGGTGTATTTTTGAAGAACTTTGTAATCGAATTTGGTTCGTCTGGAATCTCGAAGTTCATGGTTCTAGTATGGTTTTTTTGAATATATGTCTTTTCTCAAACTGTTAAATCCAAAGGTTTAGTTACATGTTTTAAAAGTTTTGCTTCTTTTTCAATTCTGTGATACTCTAATAAACTATGTCCTCCTATAGCTGATTTTTCAATTTCTCCATTTTTCATGTTTCTAAAGTGTTCTTTTTTACGAGTTTCCAAGTTCCTTTTTGTTTTTCCTATATATATCCTATTGCAATCTTTGCAATCAATTTGATAAATTCCAGATTTTTTGTTGTCTGGGGTGTTAACTTTATTATTAGTTAACAGAAGATTACCCAGGCTGAATTTGTTAATTGGAGCCAATGTTATATTAAATTTTCTGAAATTTTTTTGAAATTTGTTATGAACTTCAGGATGGTAAGTAAATTTCTTGAATTTTTCATCTTTCTTGGAATCATGTTGTAGGATGTGTATTCCTGTAACCTTTTCTATTGTTTAAATTTCTTTAATTTATTCTTTATTATGTGTTCATCAATACCATTTATTTTAGCAATATGTACAATATAATTATATTCATTATCAAAATCTTCTACATTAAGTGGAATATTTATTAATCTGTGTAATAGACTAATGAAAATTGCATGTTTATGTGAAACATGATTAAAACCTGAAGATTTTATGTAGTTGTCCGTATGAGTGTCCTTTCTATAAATATTAAATTCAGTTCTTTGCAGTTGTTCATTTCTTATTAAGTATAAGTCTAAAAATGGGATCTTGTTATCTTGTTCAATTTCAATAGTGAATTTTACTGACTTATCTTGAAGATTAAGCAATTTCAATGCATCTTGAATGTATTTTGCATCAATTACAGCGATAATATCATCCACATATCTAAACCAACATTTAAAAATCAAAGGATAAGCATTGGTGATATGTGATTCAAGATACCCCATAAATAAATTGGCTAAAAATGGAGAAAGTGGATTTCCCATTGCCAATCCAGAAATTTGTTTATAAAATTTTCCATTAAATGTGAAGAAGTTGTTATCAATACAAATTTTGGTTAGCCTTAAATATTCTTCAGTGATTTCTGCTTTTAGTTTTAGTGAATTTAACCATTTTCTTAAAAACGTGAGCAATTTGTCAATAGGAATGCTAGGAAATAAAGAGATAACATCAAATGAAACCAGTCTATCATTCAGAGCCAATGTAATGTTATTTAATTTTTCCACTAATTTTAATGAATTTTTGATGCTCTTATTTCCAAATTTAGCGAACTACCTCAATTTGGAAATAAGAGCATCATTGGTTCCCATGCTACAGTTTATCAAAAAAAAAAGTTTTGCCAAAAAAATTAGCAAACTACCTCAATTTGGTCTCGTAGACTGTGATGGGCAGGACATGTGGCATGAATGGGGAATGAAAGACGTGCATGGAGCTTCTTATAGGAAAACCAGAGGGAAAACTCCCAGTTGGTAGACCAAGAATAAGATGGGAGAATAACATTAACTATGATTTTAGGGTTGTAGATTATACAGGGAATGGTTGAAAAACATTAGCTCAGGATAGGGATGTGTGGAGTGCTTATTTCCGCTTGGCCATGAACCTATGGGTTCAATAGTGCCAGTGAGTTAATTAGTTAAAAATGGCAGTTAACTTTTTGGGCATGGTCTTGGTACATCACAACATTT
The DNA here is from genome assembly GCA_030220185.1 of Diploptera punctata. NCBI lineage: Eukaryota > Metazoa > Arthropoda > Insecta > Blattodea > Blaberidae > Diploptera > Diploptera punctata. The sequence goes on from JASPKZ010007209.1 coordinate 617,616, forward strand.
CTCTGGAAGAAATTTCAAGATAGGTTTTGGCATGCAGTGATTGACATTTCATTTATCAGTCTGGTATTTGTATTCTATAGTGTTCTTCCCGAGGGCAGGTCTTTCATTACAATTGTAGCATTTTCATGCTTTGCAGCTTTACTAGGGAATTATAGGTGTGGTAGCTTCCTGTTGCTTTCCACACTGGTAAAATGATGATGGTGGTGGTGATAATGATGATGGCCAGATGATTTTCTGGAACCGTTGGACCCTAAAGCTTCCTGACATTTGTAGTTTGGTATTAATCTATAATAATTACTTAATATTTTAAAACGATAAATAAGTAGTAGCCTTTTTTATAATGTGACATATTCTTGGGCCGACTTTTAAAATTTGTGAGTGGTCACCTTATACGGGAGAAGAAGATTCATGAGCTAGCGACTCATGAATGGGTAGGGCCCACTGTGAACTTCCAGATGCATCTATCTGATTCAATTTCTGGAGATTTCAGCCCCTCAGGGTTTTTCTTTGAGAAGGATCCAGACTGGGGTTGCAGATAGTTTGTCCATTGCATATAAAAGAGAAGCAAGTAGTCTGACCAGTCGCAAGTGAATCGTGAAAGTGAGTTCTTATTTGATAGGCAGTGAGCGGGTTGTAATCTCCAAAGAATACATTTTGCACATTAGAACCACTACAGTTGTAAACAACTGAACTGTAAGATAAACTGTATGTAAAAGACTATATTTTTAGGAGAAAATTATATTTGAAGAGAAAATTTTTTGCCTAGACCGAGACTCGAACCCGGACCTTTGGCTTTCCAGGCCAAATGCTCTACCAACTGAGCTACCGAGGTGAGTTGCAATCTAGATGCAAATTTTTCTCCTTATATGTTGTAATTAATAATAAAAATATCAATTGAAGCCCTACTGGCTTTATAAAGTAGTGTTAAATTCCCAATTAATGTCTTCTTAACTAAGAGGCCGCCATATGCAAAGATAGAAGCAATGTTTCAAAGCATTTGGCGCGAGGAAATTGCAATGTATAAAGAGAAAAATTTGCATCTAGATCGCAACTTGCCTTGGTAGCTCAGTTGGTAGAGCATTTGGCCCGGAAAGCCAAAGGTCCCGGGTTTGAGTCTCGGTCTAAGATGAAAATTTTTTTCTTCAAATATAATTTATCCTTCAGTGAGAAGTGTTAAATTAATAATAAAAATATCAATTGAAGCCCTACTGGCTTTATAAAGTAGTGTTAAATTCCCAATTAATGTCTTCTTAACTCAGAGGCCACCATATGCAAAGATGGAAGCAACGGTTTCAAAGCATTTGGCGCGAGGAAATTACAACATATAAAGAGAAAAATTTGCATCTGGATCGCAACTCGCCTCGGTAGCTCAGTTGGTAGAGCATTTGGCCCGGAAAGCCAAAGGTCCCGGGTTCGAGTCTCGATCTAGGCGAAAATTTTTCTCTTCAAATATAATTTATCCTTCAGTGAGAAGTGTTAAATTAATAATAAAAATATCAGAAAATTATATGTTTGTGAATTATTGTAAAAGCAATACAGAAGATTTGGAAAATTGAATTAAATAATTCATCTGTTAAATTAATATAATAAATTTGGGAATTTTTACATTATGAGATTTTCTTAATAAGAATCAAATGAATCGTGAATTCTTCTTACCCCATACATCTATATTTTTTAACACACAACTGCAGTATCGGGAAATACATCATTCCCATCTACAGCTGTTTTTACAACTGTCAATTTTTTATTATGCCGGTAATTTTCTAAACTGCCATCTAGTGTGCTTTTGAAGAACTTTGTAATCAAACTTGATTTGCCTGGAACCTCGAAGTTCATGGTTCTAATATGTTTTTTTTTTTTAACGTATATGTTTTCCCAAACTGTTAATTCTAAAGGTTTAGATAGATTTTATTTAGGTAGAATTTTTTATCACTCACCTCATATTATTCTTCTTATTTAACTATAAACTAGTTTCGGTACATAGTTTCTGTTCCAACCTCAGTATCACCACGACTGTTGTTCTGTCGTCTTGAAGAGCCGTCCTTTGCTCCTTGCATTGGCAGACTGAAAAACTTTGAAACCAGGTCATGTAAAATTTTATGAATAGCTGATGCAGGAATGTGGAGGGACTCTTTTATCTGCCGATATGTTATTTGCTTCTCTTTCTCCAGCAGTTTCTTCACAGCATTGATGTTCTTGTCAGCAATTGACTCGACCAACCACCCTGAACAAGGATCATCTTCAAGGCCAAATTTTCCCTTCTTCAGTTCTCTGCACCAGCGGAATATGGTCATGGGATACGGACAATCTTTCACCAATACAGGAACCATCTCCTCAGAGTGCTGATCTACAGTCAGACCATGAGAGAAGTTGTATTGAATAAAGGCACTGTACTGAAGTTAGGACCACCCTGACATTTTTACAAACTTTCACTTCTGCTGTTAAACTAAAACTGCCTCTGCAGAAGAATTCTCCCCCAATTTTATATTTGTTTGAACCTCTCTTTCTTCCCGGGGCGCCAGGCCTGTCTGGCCTTGGATTATTGCATGCCCTATGAATATGAAAGTTAATAATTATAAAATTTTTACCTGATATCTCAGTTGTCCTCAATTATGTAAAATGTCAGTTAAAAACTTTGTTATTGATCTTCCGAAATATGTTTCATCTTTAGGATGTTGATAAGGTACTTTAGCCATCAACTTACTTATATACTGCTAATTTTTTGCTGTAATGTTCTTGTTTACAGATATTTGGTTGTGGAATGTCGCTGTACCTGATTTCTCCGCAGATGACTGGAGCACTGCTTTTTGTGGTACCTACTGTCATAGGTGTAGGAACTCTGCTAGGCTCATTGCTTCGTAAACTTTCCAGGGAGGCTCAGGCACAGGTATCTATGTACTATATTGATGCTAAAATTCCTTTCAGGTATTAGCCATAATATAAAGAAACAACAATATTCTCAACATAACTAAACTCAATAAAACCTACGATGAGAAGTAACAATATTAGGTAATTTGAAATTTATATAAATAAATCGGAAATAATTTTTACATATCACCTCATGAAACTCCTTGATTTTCACAGGACAGGTTTCTGAAGGCATTACTTCTATCCTCAGCCAGAAGTCCAGAGTTATAGTTGAAGTTTTGACTGATTATAGAAAGAATGCCTTCAGGAACCAGTCATGTGAAAATCATGGAGCTTTATGAGGTAAGGTGTAAAAATGATTTCTGATTCATTTATATAAATAACTAAACTCAATAAATAATCTGATAACAATGTAAATCTCTGGTTAACACTTAAGTATACAAGAAAAGAAACCACAAAATTAGCTAACACACTAAAAACTTGATAAACATGTAAATACATAATTTAAATTAATATTGAGGTAAGATGATCAGACTAAAAATAATATAACATAATTTAAAACTTGAAATAAATTAAACAAAATAAACAATAACATTAAGGAAAGCAATAATTTTAACAATAAAGGTGTATATAAATTAACATGTAGATATAACAAATTTTACATAGGAAGAACCAAAAAAAGTTTGAATATGAGATTTTAACAAAATTTTAAATGTTTTAAGTATGTAAAAGGTAAATTTAGTTATGCTAATATTTAATTTTAGGAAGTTATATTTTGAGGTTATTTTAATTATATTATTTTTGGTCTGGACATCTTACCTCAATATTAATGTTGATTTGTTCTGGGAAAGCTGACGATAAAACAGAATTGTTTTGAAACATGTCCAAGAACAAATCAACATTAATATTGAGGTAAGATGTCCAGACCAAAAATAATATAATTAGTTATGCTAAACATGCCATTCAGGCAGGGCATCATATAAAAGATATAGACAATAACCTCACAGTACAGCATAGAGGGAGGAATTCAGGAAGGATAAATATAAGGTTTCATAAATATACAGAGAGGAATAGATATTCTAAAATAAACTAACAAGATGTTTTCATTATTAATTTAACACTTCTCATTGAAAGATAAATTAAATTTGAAAAGAAAAATTTACACTAACAAGAGTTTGATTTTAACTTGGGATGCACCCAAGTATATACAAACAACCCTCTCTACAAGACAATAACAAATAAGTCAGTAATTTTATATATTAAACTTGGGAATTTTTAACATTATGAGGTTCAATTCATATGAATTAAATTAATCGTGATTATTTCTTACCTCATACTTCTATATTTCTTTAAATACAGCACTGCAGTATCGGCAACTTCTTGTCACCATCGTCAGCTGTTTTCACGATTGTCAGTTTTTACTTTTGTTGATAATTATCCAAACTGCTATCTGATATTCTTTTAAAGAATTATTTCCTAAACTGCCATCTGGTGTTCATTTTAATGAATCATTTTCTAAACCGCCATCTGTTGTATTTTTGAAGAACTCTGTAATCAAGCTCGGTTCATCTGGAATTTCGAAGTTCATGGTTCTAGTATGGTTTTTTTGAATATATATTTTTTCCCAAACTGTTAAATCTAAAGGTTTAGATAGATGTTTCAAAAGTTTTGCTTCTTTTTCAATCATATGATACTCTAATAAACTATGTGCTGCTATAGCTGATTTTTCAACTTCTCCATTCTTTATGTTTCTGAAGTGTTTTTTTTTTACGAGTTTCCAAATTCCTTTTTGTTTTTCCTATGTATATCCTGTTAATCATTTGTCACATAAACATGCAATTTTCAATAAATAGTCTATTACAAAGATTGATAAATATTCCACTTAATGTAGAAAATTTTGACAAGGAATATAATCATATTGTACATGTTGCTAAAATAAATGGTTTTGATGAAGACATAATAAAGAATAAATTAAAGAAATTTGAACAACAGAAAAGGTTACAGGAATACACCACCTTACAACAAGATTCCAAAAAATATATAAAATTCAAGAAATTTACTTACCATCCTGAAGTTCATAATAAGTTTCAAAAAAATTTCAGAAAATTTAATATAACATTGGCTCCAATTAACAAATTCAGCCTGGGTAATCTTCTGTTAACTAATAATAAATTTAACACCCCAGACAACAAAAAATCTGGAATTTATCAAATTGATTGCAAAGATTGCAACAGGATATATATAGGAAAAACAAAAAGGAATTTGGAATCTCGTAAAAAAGAACACTTCAGAAACATAAAGAATGGAGAAATTGAAAAATCAGCTATAGCAGCACATAGTTTATTAGAGCATCATAGGGTTGAAAAAGAAGCAAAACTTTTGAAACATCTATCTAAACCTTTAGATTTAACAGTTTGGGAAAAAATATATATTAAAAAAAAACCATACTAGAACCATGAACTTCGAAATTCCAGATGGACCGAGTTTGATTACAAAGTTCTTCAAAAATACAACAGATGGCGGTTTAGAAAATGATTCATTAAAATGAACACCAGATGGCAGTGTAGGAAATAATTCTTTAAAAGAACATCAGATGGCAGTTTGGATAATTATCAACAAAAGTAAAAATTGACAATCGTGAAAACAGCTGACGATGGTGACAGGAAGTTGCCGATACTGCAGTGCTGTATTTAAAGAAATATAGAAGTATGAGGTAAGAAATAATCACGATTAATTTAATTCTTATAAGTCAGTAATTAACCTACCTTCTGCCGAGTTAGTCCCAAAAGGCCTATAGTGTTTTAAAACTTTTATTAGTTGAAGAGATGGAACTTACAAGATACATAATTTTATATTGTGTCCAAGGTTGAGCATTAAATTATGATAACGCAGATCAACTTCACACTCTCAGCTAAAATTATAATAATAATTATTAGGGCATGATCATGAAAATAAATTAGTTGTTCTATAATAGGAGATGCTCTATCTTGTAAATTTATATTAGCTCATGTTGTCATTATCTTCTAACAAAAGATAGGATCACTTCTTTATATATGGGGCTTAAATCCATTGCACTAGTCTGCCACATATAACAGACCCATCCTACAGTGTTGCCCAGATGGGTTGTGCAGTTTCTGTACACCTGTTGGTCTGTAGAACTCATTACAAATGTATGACCATCGTTTATTTTCATGGATAGAGATGCTTATTGTGGTGATGTCAGTCCAAAAAGCATATTTTTATGTCAAGTGGAAGCCAAGTAATTTACTCTTTAGTTCTATCTGTTTTTCTTACAACAGTTTAGTAAACATATGATAATATGCATCGGGTATTCTTTATGTCTATGCCATATTTTGAATGCAGTCTATTCGTTCTTAAAGTACCATGTTATTAATTGAAAGGACAGTCAAACTTAAACAAAATTTCAATGTTTTTAATTTAAATTTATCACTTCTCATTGAAGGACAAATTATATTTGAAGAGAAAAATGTATGCCTAAACTGGGATATGAACCTAAGGTCTCTGGTTTCATACACCAGAGAAAAAATTAATTAATCAAAGCACACTTATAAAAGGAACAGAAAAAATAGAATTCAAGAAATTCACTTACCATCCATTGAAACACCATAAGTTTAAAAAAATGTTCAAAAAGTTTAATATAAGATTGGCACCAAAGAACGAATACAGTCTTAATAGGATAATTAAAACCAATTAAAATGAAAGAATTGAAGAAGAAAACAAATCAGGAATTTATCAGATCAAATGCAGGGGGACAAAATTTATATTGGAAAAACAAAAAGAAATTTGAAAACAAGGGTGAAAGAACATCTTAGAAATGTCAAAAATGGAGAAGTGGAAAAGTCAGCAGGAACTGCTCATGCTTGGTCCAAAAAACGTTTAATTGAATCCAAAGCCAGTCTGATAAACAAAAGGAACTCATGGTTTGGGGAAAAAATCCACATTCAGAAAAACAAAAGAAAACTTATGAACTTTGAAATTCCTGCAAATTCTGACCTGATCCAGAGGTTCATCGCTCCACCAACAGAGGGAAGAAGAGTTTCTTCTGATCGACATAACATCAGTATATAATTGAAAAAGTAAAGATAGTCGAATATAAAACTTTAACGAAATTATGTATCGATAATATGTTTTTCACCTACAATGGAAGATTTTATAAACAAAATTCAGGACTTTCGATGGGAAACCCTTTATCTCCGTTCTTAGCTAATCTATTCATGGGGAATTTTGAACACAAGATAATTAATGGACATCGTTTAATTTTCAAGTTCTGGTGCAGATATGTGGATGACATAATTGCAATAGTTAATCATAAACAGATAGATGATGCATTAAAATTATTGAACATTCAAAGTCAAACTATAAAGTTCACTATGGAAAAGGAAATCAATGGAGAAATACCATTTTTAGATCTCAACTTAAAAAGGAACGAAGAAAATAAGATAGAATTTGGAATTTACAGAAAGAAGACACATATAGATAACTACATAAAAGCTTTAGGTTTCATCACATAGCTCACAAAGAAGCAGGTTTTCAATAGTTTGACACATAGATTAGTGAACATACCAATGAACAAAGAAAATTATGAAAAAGAAAAAGAACACATAATCAATGTAGCCACGAAAAATGGGTTTTGCAATAAAAATGATACTCAAAAAATAAACAAGTTCAAAAGACAAAAATTTATTAATCAAAGCACTCTTCTAAAAGTAAAAGAAGATAATGTAAAATTTAGAAATTCACATATCATCCATTAAAACACCACAAGTTTCAAAAATTTTTAAAGATTTCAACATAAGGTTAGCACCCAAAAATGACTACAGCATCAGTAGACTGATTAGACCTAATAAGAATGAGAAAATTAAAGAAGAAAACAAATCAGGGATTTATCAAATTAAATGTGAAGAATGTGAGAGAAATTCTACATAGGAAAAACTAAAAGAAATTTGAAAACTAGAGTGAAAGAACATCTCAGGAATGTCAAGAAAGGAGAAGTAGAAGAATCTGCAGTGGCTGCCCATGCATGGTCTGAAAAACATCTTATCGAGAAAGAAGCTAAATTATTAAAACAAATAGAAAAACCTAAAGAACTTACTGTTTGGGAAAAGATCTACATTCAAAAGAGCGAAAAGAAGAAATTAATGAACTTTGAAATTCCCGGTGAGAATGACCTGGTTTCGAGGTTTTTCAGTCAGCCAATGGAAGGAGAGAAGGACAGCTCTTCAAGACGACAGAACAACAGTCGTGACGATACTGAGGATGGAACAGAAACTATGTTCCGAAACTAGTTTATAATCAAATAAGAAGAACAATATGAGGTGAGTGATAAAAATATTCTACCTTAATAACATCAGTCACCAAAATAGTACTGAAAATGAAACAATTATTTATTGTTTTTACAATTATTATTATTATTATTATTATTATTATTATTATCATCATCATTATCATTATTATTATTATTATTATTATTATTATTATTATTATTATTATTATTATTATTATTATTATTATTATTATTATTATTATTATTTAACTGACACTATTGAACCTGTAGGTTCATAGCCACATAAACATATGTTCTCCATACATGCTTATCCTTAGCTATTGTTTTACAATAATCTCCTGTTTAATTTACCACCTCAAATCATGGATAACATTCTCCCACCTGATTTTTGACCTATCTACTGGGTGCTTTCCCTCTGGTTTTCCTACATTATTTCCATGCCCCTCTTTGATTCTCTCTTCAAGCTACTTGTCCTACTATTCGCAGTGTACAAGACTTAACTGTTTTTATTACATATGTTATCTCATAAAGATCATGTACCTCACTGTTATGTAGTACTCTCCATTCATCTATCTGTCCATCTCTCTTTGGTCCAAAAATATTCCTGAGAACTTTATTCTCAATACTCGTAATCTCTTCTCCCTTATATTAAGAGTCCATGTTTCACATCCATATAATATAATTTGGAGAATAACAGTTTTATATATTTTCAGTTTAATGTTTTTTGAAAGAAATAGGGATTAAAGAGTCCTTGTAATGTATAACAGCTTCATTTTCCAGAATTGAGCCTATGTTTAATTTCTCTCTCCACCCCATTCCTGTCTGTTTATATATAATATTATTGTTATTATTATGATTGTTTTTTTAATAGCCTCAGGTTGTTATTTTGACATTTCTGGTGTTTTCTCCTGACATGGCGTACTTGTAACCCACTTCTGAGATTGGGGCACCTGGAAGGCGGGGTTACGCTGCCTCTATGATTTGAGAATTAATTATGACGGTAATGGTGCACCAGGAGAGGCCTTAAACTAAACTTAATCTAATTAGGCAAATGTGATATTAATGATAATGATGTCCATATGGTGTTCGGGGACCATTTGGGTCTTAAAGTTTCCTAACATTTATCTTACAGATGAGGAAAAACCCCGAAAAAACTCACCCAGGAAACTTGTCCCGACCAGGGATTGAACCCAGGCCTGCTGTGTGACAAGGCAGCATGCTACCTCGAGACCACAATGGTGAACTTATTACGATTGTTCTTATTGTTATTATAATTATCATTATCATTATCAATATATCATTATTCTAGCAATATATGATATTCTAGAGTCCTTAAACACTCAATCCTGTACTTAAATAAAGTAATTGTTGAATAAACAGAGAAAACTAACTTTTTTGTGGGTACAGCACTTTGTTGACCAACTATATGCACTGAATTACAAAAAAACACTATCAGACCATGCAGAAAACTTCATTGTGTCCATGACTTAACTGATATATATGGTATGCTGAAGGCCAAACCAGTAGTTCTTTTTCTTTATTGCCTTGCCATAGTTATCTCTAAGACTTGTGTAGTTATGCAAAATTTTTGTAATTTATATGAAAAACAATTAAGTAATTAATATAAAATTATAGAATATTCACCTGAAAGGAACAGATCATGAATCTTATAAAAGTTAATTAAGTAATTGTTATTTGCAATACATGAACATGAAGATAAATTATATATATATGTCATTTTTTACATTTTACCTCATAATGTTATTTCCCATATTTAACTTCGATTATATATATATATATATATATTCTTCATTGTTAGTGGACTTAGGCCTGATGTTATATTTAAAATATTTGTTTATTTATTTATTCTATTATTATGTTCATCATCATTATCGGAGGTGAGATTTGCATGTAGTATTACCCCCATGAAAAGTGTATATCTACATAAATATGTAATAAAAAAGTCAAAATATGTACCAAATGCATAATATCAAAATTACAAAGAAATATTATAAATTATTTTAAAATGCTTTTATTTAACTTAAAAAAAAATTTTAGACAAATTACATTCTCTGTTATTCCACGAATTGTCATGGCTACATCTAAAAGAGAGAAGAAAATTGCATTGTCTAATTCTCTTATTTAAGAGAAGAAGGTACAGTGTACCGTCACTGAATTATATAATAAATATGAAAATCAAATAAAACTACGTTTTATTTTTATTTAATTAATAAATATGGATTTTCATCAAGTAAACACCAACTCAATTGATTATCTTATTTAAGATCCTACATACCTCGATTCCCAATTATTTATCATCCCGCTTCCAGTATCTATCCTCAAACCATAACTTAAACACAGCATAGTCTCTTGCTTAATATACCGCAACATAGGACATCACATCACTCCATGTCATATACCAATCTTCACTTCTCGTAACTGGAATTCCCTACCACAAGAAATAAGGGGGCTGCCAGACATTGGCATCTTTTAAAAGAAATCTAAATTTATATTTGCTCTAACGTCGACTTCATTATTACCCAGTGTAAGGTCTCTTTCTTCTTCTTTTTCTTCCTTCCAAGTATTAGGCCAAGGCCTGTTACGATCCTATAGAAAATTTTCCCCTCCAGCGTTTCATAGGACGGCCCAGTGATCTTCGTCCTCTTGGTACTTGATATATAATTATAAACAGCTTTGGGGATCCGATTTGAACTCATTCTTTCAAGATGGTGTTTCCAATTTAGTTGGTACTGTTTAATATATTCCAAAATTGGCGTAGTCTTCAATTGTTTTAAGATATCGGTGTTCCTTTTCCGATCTCATCTGGTGTAACCCGCTGTTCTGCACATGAATCTCATTTCACAAGCCGTTATTCTGCTTTCATGTTGTCTTTTTAGTGTCCATGCTTCACTACCATAGGTAGTGTAAGGTATATATATTAATTGGTGTTTCTGGTATAATTTTTCATATTTATATTATTATTATTATATTAATATTATTATCGTAAGTATTATTATTGTTGTTATCGTATAAAATGTTGTTTGTACATGAAATTTACATTGTTACACTTATGTATCTTTAACTGTTTATAATTAGTATAGTGTATATCTATATTTGTCAAATATTTATTTGTATTTGTGCTGGTTGAGTGGAAGAGAAAGCCTTATGGCCTTAACTCTGCCAGAATAAATAAAGCATTGTTAAAGGTAAAGTGATCCCACAACAGGCCTCAGGAGGCCCTTGGGGTAGTAGGAGGTTAAGGCTCCTACTTTTTCTAGACAATCGGCACTTTATGTCAGCCGGGTTGTCAGCCCTGCGTGACGGCCGCCTTTACCCCAGAACAAGCGTCTGGTACTCATTTCAGTTAGAGGCTGGTTCGACCCCAGGGCCATAGTGCCGCCAGAGGGTATGGGTCAGTTTAAAAATCCTGACCCCAACGGGACTTGAACCCTCGACCCTCCGGCTTGTAGCTCAGTGCCTTAACCACTACGCTACGGCGTGCCCCCAAATAAAGCATTGTTATTATTATTATTATATTATTATACATAAATAGGGTGTGTCCCATCAGATTAGAGGACAGTCCTAAATTTGATCATGTCACGAAGGTATTTCTCTGTATTTTCAGGAGGAATGTTGTATAATGAAATCTGTCAACCAGCTGGGCCATGATAACTAAGATGACGGGAAATACCAATATCTGATTGGTTGACCTATCCTGAGAATGTTAAATTGTATCTGATTTATGTTCTGACAATTTTCAGGTTAAGTAATGCCACGAGTGATTTCCAAATTATCGATAAATTCACAACTCATGAAGTGAGGAGTGAATTTATCTAGAGAATTTGGAAATCAAGAGTGGCATTTGTTAGGACTATTTAACGAATAAAATAAGCTGTTTACTCACAAATCATTATTTAACTATAGTTATTTTTAAATATTTATATATTTAATGTAAACGGCGATGTTTGAAAACAAATGAGAAGCGATAGGTACGCTTCATCTGCTTCTTTTGTTTATCACTGCAACCAGATCATACTATTTATTGCCAAAGGAACGCAATATTGTAAGAATGCTCTCTAGTGGAGAAAAAATGAAAGACATCAAACTATATATTAATTCATTTCTGATGTTGTATGATGTAAATATGACAATTATATTTTTCTGGATTATTACCTGGGAAAACATACATTTAAGAAAGTGCAAACAGTGGTTTCTTTTTTTGGTGGTATAATCAATTGCTACAAATGTTTTTATATTAACTCTTGCAAGCGCTATGTTTTGACATCTATGCACTATATATACAATCTGGTAGCCGTATTTCTCACAGGCTCAGTCACTGCAAAATAATGGTTAGACCTGTTCAGAATATTAAAAAGGAGGAGCCTTCTTTAATATGGTAATTATAACACTGATAAATATTTTGTGAAACACAACTCTGATTGGTTGTAAAACAGAAATCATTGAAACGTGATTGGCCATTGAGTCTCATTTGGGGCATGAGTTAAATAGTCAAGTTAAATTTGCATAACTTGAAATTATATTTTAAATTATAATTTTTATATAGCATTGTGTTCAATTAAGCATTTAAGATAATATGCCAAAATTAAACATAGGCTCAATTCTGGAAATGCATGCTATTATGCATTGCAGAGACTCTTGATGTCCCAACTCATTTCAAAAAACGTTAAACTGAAAATATATAAAACTATTATTCTACCAGTTATATTATATGGGTGCGAAACATGGACTCTTACTTTAAGAGAGGAAAGGAGATTACAAGTATTTGAGAATAAAGTACTTAGGAAAAATTTTTGGACCAAAGAGAGATGAACAGACAGGTGAATGGAGAAGACTACATAACAATGAACTACATGGTCTTTACAGGAAGCCAGATATAATAACAACAGTTAAAGTCTCGTAGACTGCGATGGGCAGGACATGTTGCACGTATGGAGAATGAAAGACTTGCATGGAAGCTTCTTGTAGGAAAGCCAGAGGGAAAACGCCCAGTTGGTAGACCAAGAATGAGGTGGGAGAATAACATTAACTATGATTTGAGGGAAGTAGATTATACAAGGAATGATTGGAAAGCATTAGCTCAGGATAGGGATGCATGGAGAGCTTATGTCCGTGCGGCCATGAACCTACGGGTTCGATAGTGCCAGTGAGTAAGTAAGTAAGTAAGTATGCCAAAACATGAAATAGGATTGAATATTTGAGAACAAAGTTGTTAGGAAAATTTTTGGATCAAAGAGAGATGAATAGATAGATGAATGGAAAAAACTATATAACAGTGAGCTACATGGTCTTTATGGGAAACCAAATGTAATAAGAACAGTTAAATCTTTTTTTTTTTTCCAAATGCTCCAGTTTGTCATTTTGACATTTTTGGTGTTCTCTCCTGGCATGGTATACTTGTAACCCACTTCAGAGGTTGGGGCACCTGGAAGGCGGGCTATTCAAAAGATTGCTCCATTAATATTAATTTCATATACATCAATTTTAATGGGTTTATTTACGTTGCCCCGATGATTTTTTGAGTTGATGATGGTAATGATGCGCCAGGAGAGGCCTTAAACTAAACTTAAGCTAATTGGCAAATATTGTCGGTGTTCAAGCAGAAGTCACTAAGTCCAAAATGGGCTGTTTTGAGATATATACATTACTATATTACAAAAATGATTCTTCACAGTCTAGCAAAAGCCACTAAGTGCTATTCCTGTCCTTTTCTAATTTATAGATGCTTAATATTTTCTGGCGTAACAGACTTCTGATGTTTGATCAAATTTTAAAATCGCCGTATCTCAAAACAACAATTTTAGACTTAGTGAAATCTGCCAGAACGACGACGATATGATATTGATGATAATGATGGCCAAATGGTCTTCGGGGTCCATTTGGGCCTTAAAATTTCCTGACATTTATTTTACAGGTGAGGAAAAACCCCAAAATAAACCTCACCCATAAAACGTGTCCCGACTGGGGATTGAACCCGGGCCCGCTGCATGACAAGGCAGCACACTACCTCGAGACCACACCAGTGGATGAACAGTTAAATCTTGTAGACTGCAATGGGAGGACATAAGGCTTGATTGGGGATTACAAGAAAACCAGAGGGAAATTGGCCAAGTATGAGGAGGGAGAATAACATTAATCATGAATTGAGAGAGGTGAATTATGCAAGGGATGAATGAAAAATATTACCTCTGGATACAGATGTGTGGAGAGCTTATGTCTGCATACCTATGAACCTCCAGATTAGATAGTGTCAATGAGTTAGTTAGTTAACTTATTATTAGTTTTGTAAGTTATTATTAAGTTTTGATTGAAATTCATCAGAGAACATTTTTTAAACAACTCTTCTTCTTCTTCTTCATCCTTTCATGTGATAGACCTAGTGGTCTGTTATGGTCTCAATCCAATGTTTGAAGGGTCTGTCCAAAGATCTCTTGCCTGGTGGCTGATAATTTAAGATTTGACGTGGTATTCTTGTTCTGTTCATTCTTCTCATGTGAGATTTCCAGTTGTTTCTGTATTTTTGTACATATTCTATGACTGATTCTGTTTGTAATTCTTTGAGAATCTCAGAATTCCTTTTATGGTCTATTCTTGAGTAACCTGCAGTACGTCTCATAAATTTCATTTCTGCTGCAGTTAGTCTTTGTTCATCTACACTGTGAATTGTCCAGGCCTCATTGCCGTAACATAATATGGGTCTGGCCAGTGTTTAAACAACTACCTCATAGAATTCATGTTTTCCACGATACCGTGGTTTCAAACGCAATCACGTTCATCCTCAGCCATAACTCTGACTGATGAAATTCTTCTGCTGTCAACTCTTCTATTGTCACCATCTTCAGCACTGCCATCCATGATGCTGAAGATGGTGACAGAAGACTTGACAGCAGAAGAATTTCATCAGTCAGAATTATGGCTGAGGATGAACATGATTACGTTTGAAACTGCAGTATTGTGGTAAACATGAATTGTATGCGGTGAGTTGTTTAACCTTTTGAACACTTCTCATTGAAGGATAAATTATATTTGAAGAGAAAATTTGCAAAGATAGAAACTATGGTTTCAAGCATTTGGCGCGAGGGAATTACAACGTACATAAGAGAAAAATTTGCATCTAGATCGTAACTCGCCTCGGTAGCTCAGTTGGTGGAGCACTTGGCCCGGAAAGCCAAGGGTCCCGGGTTCGAGTCCCGGTCTAGGCGAAAATTTTTCTCTTCAAATATAATTTATCCTTCAATGAGAAGTGTTAAATTAATAATAAAATCGTCAATATTGAGATATGTTGACAGTTTTTTAATAATGTACCAATGTCTGGAAATAATGTGTTTTCACACTATGAGTAGCTAACTTCTCAAGAGTTCCGTTAGTTGGATTTCAAGCCTCAATATTTTAAAATACTCGTACTGTCACAGTCACTTCAAGTTTTCAAAATATCCACCTCCCATCTCATTGCAGAGCATACATAGGCATTGTAGTGATTGGTGCACATGTCCAAATATGCCTGGCCTCTTTTGAATTGTCTGCAACAGCATGGATTCGGGCTATAATATTCATACTTGACTGTATTGGAATCTGATAAACAGACTGTTTCATGCTGCCCCCCAAACGTAGTCAAGAGGGTTAAGATCAGGTGATCTCGGAGCCATGGGACTGATCCCCCCTCTGCCAATCCATCAACCTGGTTATGTGGTACCAAATGTCTCCTCACATTGGCATCGAAGTGAGCTGGAGTTCCGTCAACCTGTAGCCACATTCCGTTGTGAAGCCACGTATCACAGGTTCCATAACTGTGAGGTGTTGGCAAGTAATGAGTCTTCAATTCCTTCGAACTAACACTGATCTTGAGACATAATTAACCAGTCTTAGTGTGAAAACGCATAATTTCCAGACATTGGTACCTTATTAAAAAAAGATCAACATTATCTCAATATACTACCTCACCTCCGTTGTTGGTGTATTTTTTGTAGCACCCTGTTGTGTGTGTATATATATATATATATATATCCATCCATAGTAATTCTGCCCGAGGGCAGGTCTTTCACTGCAGTCATAGCATTTTCATGCTTTGCTTTGCAGCTTTACTAGGGAATTATAGGTGTGGTAGCTTCCCGTTGCTTTCCACTAGTGATGGGTAATTCGAGAGTGAGTCGTTTAAAAAGAACGCTTCACTACTGTGAAGTGTCAAAAAGTTACTCACTTTTAGTGAACTGCCAGTTCAGAGTTCACTACTGCTACTTAAAATTAAAATTTACTTTTTATTTCAAGCTCTAGATGTCTCACTCCAAATCAACTTTCGCTCATTCGTTGATTACTCTACATTTCTCCGCCCATCGACCTTGCATGTCCCCGCCCTCTTTCCTACGTCATCCATATCGTCATCCGTACCGCAGTGAGTGTCTGAAAAGAACGAAACTACCTTGGAAGAACGAAGTGGTATAAAAGAACGAACTATCTTAGAAGAGGGAAGTTACATAGAAGAACGAACTACCTTGGAAGAACGAAGTGGTATAAAAGAACGAACTATCTTAGAAGAGTGAAGTGTTTTAGATGAACGAAGTGGTATCAAAGAACGAACTACCTTGGAAGAGTGAAGTGTATTAGAGGAACGAACTACCTTGACAGAGTGAACTGGCTTTAAACATTCAGTTCTACTTCAAACTCTCAACATTCGACACGCTCATTCATTCAGTACATGTACATTACGGCACCTTCCCGCTCTTGCTGACGTCATCACTCATACGCAGCATTACTCAGGGATTACTCCTTTTGATCTACGGCATTACTAACGCTACAAATCTAATGTAGTCTAATATTACAATCACTTTACATTTTTTTTTTACTGGAATTCCGAAAGTATTTAATAAAAATCCATTTTATCCAAGTTTTAAAACAACGTAATTTACTAGGTTTACAAAAAGCTGTTGCAAAATTTAGTAAAAATCTTACCTTGCTAAACATTTAGAGCGAATATGCCGTACAAGTTTAAAAGCATTCCGCCCCCTGAATGAAACTGTGTTTAGAACAAAAGTTACACTTTGCTTTAACCATCGCCTAAATCGGCGAAGAAACCCCAAATTTCACTACTTTTTCTTGATCGCGAATTAGAAGCAATTCTGTAAAAGTGCACACACAAGGCTAAATTTTGTTGGCCTACCCAGTATTCACCCTCTTTATATTTTTAGTTTAGAGGTTGTAAATATTAAGATCAAGTAATTGCCAGTTGTACGATTTTGCATATTTCTTCATTTTTAAAGAACTATTATGCAAATAATATGAGTAAATAACATATATATAAATAAAATAAAATATATCTTCCTTAAAAGTTTTAAAATACTCCACACTTTTTTCTTTCAAATTATAGAGTTACGATTTTGTTTTTTTATTAACATTTACAACTTGAAATAAAATATCTAAACATTGAAAATCTGTATATAAATACAATTATGCAAATAATACAGTTATAACAGAAATAAAAAGGAGGTTAAATATAAATAATTATAAAATAAACAAAAGTATGGTAGCAGTCATATAAGAATTTTTCATACTCAAATAAATTAAAATAGAATTTACAGAACTATTTACGTTTATTTTTAAAATTCACAGCTACCATGTGGTTGGTTAACGTCAAGTCACCCCATGCTCGTGCCTTCGTGCTTCCCCCTCCAAGCCCATATTGTTTTTTTTTTTTTTTTGCGAGTGAACGAACTATTTCTCGAAATTAACTAGTTGGGCACAACGCTAATGTCCAGCCTTAGAAAACGCTCTTTATTAACCATCAAAAGTTTTTTTTTTTACTGCAGGACCGGTGCCAAGGCGGCTTTTACTTACAAATAGTGATTGAAACCAAATGGACAAATAAATAACAAAACGAACCTTATGTTCATTGTTAAAAGATGTGTGTCGTATTTCACGTGCTGATATGTACTTCGATAAATGCCTCTATCGCCACGATCGGTATATCATTGTTCTTGTTATTTCTTCATGAAAATTGATCCGTCTACGGAAATAAGTCTTATTTTTAGAAGGCAAATTGTTAATGCTACGGCTGAATATCAATCTAAATTGCAAGACCTTTTAAAAGGCGCAAAACAGGAAAAAGTTACTAAGTTCTTTAAGACCTTCCCTAAAACTGGCAATTGTTCAAAATCTCTCAAAAAATTAATTTTATTTTTTATCATTTTATTGTATTTTGGAACCTTGGAACATATATACCCATACAAATTATCATTCCATATTCGCGGAACATATCTCCCGCGAATAAGGAGCTTTTATTGTGCTCACTCTCTTTATACTTTAGTTAGGGATTGTAAAGATTTAACATCAAGTAATTGCCAATAGTACGATTTTGTATCTTTGTATTTAAAGGAATATTATGCATATAATACAGTTATAACAAAAATAAAAACAAGGAGGTATAAATAATTATAAAATAAACAAAAACATGGTAGCAGTCTTGTTAGAATTGTTCATACTCAAATAAATTTGACCAGAATTTACATTAATTTGGTTGGTATTATTTATGTTTATCTTTAAATAAAATTTACAGCTACCATAGGTTAACGTCAATTCACACAGATTCGTCTCTTCCTGGAGAATCCGTGCGGGTTTCGAATGGACATGGCTATGCCATCTGTTGGTGATACGGTAAAGTTTTTTCAATATGGAGAAATGAAAGGTTTTTTTTTTTTTTGGCGAATGAATGAAGAAGGGCTTCGCTAAATTTTGTGAACGAACTAGTTCAATTGAATGGTTCACAAATGTGAGTGCGAGTGAACGAACTACTTTTCCAAATGAACTGGTTGGGCGCAACGCTACTTTCCACACCGGTGAAGGATGATGATAATGATAAGGATGATGAAGGCCAGATGATTTTTGGGGACCGTTGGGTCCTAAGCTTCCTAACATTTGTCTTACAGATGAGGAAAAACCCCGAGAAAAACCTCACCCACGAGCCTGACCGAACCGGGAATCGAAAGGGCCCGCTGCATGACAAGGCAGTATGCTACCTCAAGACCACAACAGTGGACTATATATATATCCTACAGGAAGATTAACAGGATTGTGATTCAAATTAATTAATAATAGAA
The DNA here is from genome assembly GCA_030220185.1 of Diploptera punctata. Classification (NCBI taxonomy): domain Eukaryota; kingdom Metazoa; phylum Arthropoda; class Insecta; order Blattodea; family Blaberidae; genus Diploptera; species Diploptera punctata. The sequence continues at coordinate 636,894 of JASPKZ010007209.1, forward strand.
TTAGAATTTAACACCACAGCTCATAATTGTAGATTTCTCAAAGACTAGTTTTGATACTTCAGCTCTATCTAGTAGAGGTAAGATAGAGCTGAAGACGGCACACAAAAGTATCATTACTAGTGTTCGAGAAATCTACTATTATGAGGTGAGGTGTTAAATTCTAATTCTGTTATTAATTTTAAAAGAAAACATCAGAGTGTCACTTCCTTTAAAAATTAATAAGGATTGTGATTGATGAAATTAAAAAAAAAAATCTGCACCCTGTAGTAAAGTACACAGACTAGAAAGAGAGTACGTTAACTGTTTTAACAAATATGAAAATGTTGCACTTTCTGAAACCTCGCAAGCAGCTGGAAATCTTATCACTTGTATTCAGGTTGAAAAGGTTTGCATGCAATTCTTTATCTAAACAGTTCAAGGTCACCCAAATTCAGCACTATATTTAAAACCTGTTATACTGATAGGACTATATTTAAGTTATACTGATAGAATAGGATATGACTAGAAAATTAATAGAAGAATATGAAAAATGGGAATTAATTTTGAACATTAAAAAAACAAAATATTTATCAATTTGTGAACCAGAACAAAATTTAATTTTGGAGACTGGAGAAACAATAAAATCTTGTAATGAGATCACATATTTAGGAATTAAAATAAATAAAAATGGGAGTTATGAAGAGGAAATAAGAAATAGAAATAATAAAGGAAAAATTGCAATTGCTTGCCTCAATGGAATATTGTGGGATAAAAATATAAGTAATACAAATAAAATGAATATATATCATACAATTGTTAAAAGCATCATTACTTATGGAGCAGAACTTTGGCCATTAACAACAAAAACAAATAAGTATCTTTTGGCAACGTAATGGATTTTATACGAAGGGCCACAAGAATTTCAAGAAGAGAAAAAATTAGGAACTCAGTTATAAGGGAGAAAATGAAGATTGAAGACACTATGTATTTTAGATTATATTAAAACTCAGCAATTAAGATGGTATGGACATGTCCAGCGAATGGAAGCGGATTCGGCTACCAAAATCTGTTTTGGAATGGAAACCAGAGGGAAGACGAGGCAGAGGAAGACATAAAACCTCCTGGAGTTAGGTAATATGTTTATACATGAAGGAGAAACATCTACAACCAGGAGATTGGATGGACTGACAAAATTGGCTATTAGGAATCGGACGATGTCAAAGACATTAATCAACCAATGATCTATCTATCTATACTGATAGGATTTTAGGACATATATTCAATAGCATATGTTCATTTTATTACTGTTTTCATTATCCCTTTTATTGGGAATACAAGGTCATAATAGAAAGTTATAGCAGTAAAACACATATCTGAGATGTCAGTCATTCCTCAACTAAGTAAAATTTTCAGTAATGTTTAAAGGAAATGAAACTATTAGGTTTATTTTGATTAATAATTGAGTTAGAATTTAACACCTCACATCAAAATTGAGATTTCTTGAAGACTAAGTAACTCATTGGCACTATCAAACCTGTAGGTTCACAGACATAAGCTCTCCATAATCCCTATCCTGAGCTAATGTTTTCCAATCATTCCCTGTATAAGCTACTTCCCTCAAATCATAGTTAATGTTATTCTCCCACCTCATTCTTGGTCTACCAACTGGGAGCTTTTCCTCTGATTTTCCTACAAGAAGCTTCCATGCAGTCTTTCATTCCCCATTTGTGCCACATGTCCTGCCCATCACAGTCTACAAGACTTATTATATCTGGCTTGCTACAAAGACCATGTAGTTCACTGTTATGTAGTCTTCTCCATTCACCTGTCCATCTCTCTTTGGTCCAGAAATTTTCCTAAGAACTTTATTCACAAATATTCATAATCTCCTTTCCTCCCTTAAAGTAAGAGTCTAATTGTGAAGATGGCAAAGAATTTGGTTTCCATACAATTTTTCTTCTAGATTCCCAGTATAAACTTAATATATTCCTTGCTTGTTGAGAACATTGTTCTGGATGATATCATCTTTGCATAGTACACAAAAGTCCATTTCCATTACGTTAATTCTTTTAAAGATGACAATCCAATCAGCATTTTAAACATCACAACCAGTATCTTTACAATTTGAAGTAATCAAATTTACTTACTGTGCTTATGTTTAAACACTTATCTTTATATATATATATATATACAGGGTGGACCGCTCGAATGGACCTAATTTCAATTGCTTGTTACTGGCAAACGGTTGAAGATAGAAACTTAAAACAACGTTCATATTACAGAAAAACTCACCAAGTTTTGATATCCAGATCACCACATCTCTATATGAGCCCCAGCAGTCACTGTGACGATATCAAAGCGATGAACAATTTCTTGCCAAGTACGTTGGAGTATGTCTTCTAGAATGTTCTCAATAGCCTCTATGATGCGCTCACGAAGATCACGAAGGTCTTTGACTGGGGTGGTGTAAACTTTATCTTTGACATAGCCCCAGAGAAAGAAATGCAGTGGTGTTAAATCGGGAGATCTCGGGGCCACGCGATTGGTCCTCCCCTACCAATCCAACGGCCAGGGAAAATGTTGTCCAAAGTCGTACGAACTTCATTGGACCAGTGGGGAGGAGCACCATCTTGCTGGAAAACGATGTTAGGCTGCAGTTGTTCAATTTGTGGAAAAGAAGAACTGCTCCAGCATGTCAAGATATGTGGTACCACGAACAGTTTTCTCGGCGAGAAGAAAAACGGTCCAATGACCTTATTATGTGACAAACTGCACCAAACATTCATCTTCGGACTATCACGAACATGCTCTTGAATAGCGTGAGGATTCTCCGATCCCCAGATCCGCACATTATGCCGTTTACCTTGCCTGACAAATGGAAAGTGGCTTCGTCCGAGAAGAAAATCTTGGTCATGAAGTCAGGATCAGCGCCGAGACGGTCCAGCATCGTATTGGCGAATTCCACTCGTTTCGGCATGTCATTCGGCTCCAGACGTTGCACTAACTGCACTTTATATGCGTGCAGTTTGAGGCGTTTGTGGACAATCCGTTGTAATGTCGATTTTGGTATTTGAAGTTCCCGCGAAGCTCTTCTTAATGACTTCCGGGGGCTTCGCTCAAATGCGGCTTGAACATTTGCTACCATTTCATCGGATGCTCTGCGACCACCACCATGCTTCTTCAACACAGATCCTGTAGCTAATAATGTATCACGCCACTTCTTTATGCTTCTAGCAGTTGGAGCATCACGGTTAAACACACGCCGGAACTCCCTTTGAACTCTAATGATTGATTTAAACTCCGCATACCACAAAACAGCTTGCGCTTTCATCTGCGGAGTCGCCATTTTCACAAACAATTAAATCTAAGAACGAGAAACGTATCTTTGTGCCATCTACCGACAGGATTCGAAACTTGGTGAGTTTTTCTGTACTATGAACGTTGTTTTAAGTTTCTATCTTCAACCGTTTGCCAGTAACAAGCAATTGAAATTAGGTCCATTCGAGCGGTCCACCCTGTATATATATATATATATATATATATATATATATGGAGATCTTATGTCCATGTGGCCATGAACCTATGTGTTCGATAGAGCCAGCTAGTTAGATATATATATTTTTTTAATTTATTTTTTTCTGTTTTATGTGTTTGGTTTCCATTTCCCTTCCTCTTATATGTAGCGATTTTGATATATTGGATTGGAGTTTTTTTTTTTTTTTGCAGGAAAATCTGCTTTCTCATTATTAAGGAGTTTAGCATGAGAGGGAATCTATTTAAGTGCAATTTACTTATATTGTCTGTTCAGTGTTGTTATCAGTTTCTTGCATTCAATAATTATTGACAGAACTGTTTTGTGTTATTTGATGTAATCACTTCTAATACTGCTTTGGAGTTTGTTTTAAAAAAATGTATTGTTAATTAAATAAAAATAAAATGTTGGTTGGTTGGTATCTAATGTCGAGCACTTGATAATGAAATCATTCGCTCTCTTGCACTCCAATATTTAGCAGAAAGGCTGGTCTCTTCTACAAAAGCTGGACAACGGAGGAGATGGTTTCTTTCCATATCTTCATTTAAATTGCAAAAAGGGCATTTAGGTGAATCTGTTATGCCAATTCTGTGTAGGTGTTTATTCATGCAGTCATGTCCCGTTAGCAGTCTGAATGTTGCTACTGCAGATTTTCTTTGTAATGTAGTAATGTCATAAGCTTGTAGATTTTCCCATTCCTTTCCAGATGTTTTGGTGGTGTATTCTTCTCTAAGTTTATTGATGTATTTATTTGAGATAATTCTTTTGATAGAGTGAAAGGAAACTGGAGCAGAAGTTGGGTTTGAAACAATTTTGCTACCCTTCTTGGCTAGAAAATCGGCTATTTCATTGCCTGTCACTCCACAATGGGCCGGAATCCATTGAAGTACAACTTTTTTATGTAGACGGGATAAATGTTTTATCATTTTGTGACATTCGATAATTTTGATGCTTTTGGGTGTTGTGTCTCGTGTTATAGCAAGAATGGCTGCTTTGGAGTCACATAGAATTACAACTTTTGTAAATTTTTGGATGTGATATAAAAGATTTTGTAAACTTAAGAAAATTGCTAGAATTTCGCCATCAAAGTTTGTTGAATTTGTGTTTAGTTTACGATAAAAGGAAAAAAGTGGACATACTGCACCAGCACCAGTGCCACCATCATTTGGTAGGCTGGAGCCATCTGTAAAAATATGTATCCATTCAGGAGCTGGGTATCTTAGATTTATCATTTCCAGTGACATTTGTTTTAAAATATATGGAGGAGTTTCAGATTTCTTGATGTCTTCTGTTAAATGAAGGTTATATTCGATTTCCAAAAATTCTAGAGGGTTGTTTCTCATCTGCATATTTTCTTTTGAATGTGGAAGTTGCAATTTCTGTTTGATTTCTTGTACAATGCTTAGGAAGCTTTGCTGAGATTTTAAACATACTTGTGGTTTTCTTTGGGTCCAGTTATTATGGGGTAGCCTTAAAAATTTTTCATACTGTGTGACTGCTGTTTTCTCAATTTCAGATGCTATGTTTGGGTTATTTGTTAAGATTTGCATGGCAGTGATTGGTGTTGTTTTAACGGCTCCTGTTATCAGACGGAGGATTTGGTTCTGCAATTTATTAAGTTTTTCCACTTTAGTAGTTACTAGGATTTCTTCACAATATTGAAGTACAGGTTTTATGTACATTTGGTAGAAGGTGTTTAGGGTTTGTGTGTTGCAACCCCACTTTTTCCCTGCTAATCGTTTTAATAATGGTAACCTTGTTTCTATCTTTGTACATATATTCTCCATGTGTTTCTTCCATGTTAATTTTGTGTCCAGAGTTATTCCTAAATATTTTGCTTCATGTGTTTGAGTTAATAATTCACCCTCCAATTTCAGAGTGATGGGTAGTGGTTTCTTTCTTAATGTAAATAGTTGATAATTTGTTTTCTGTATATTTATCTTCATTAAGTTCTGGGATGTCCAATTCTCTAACTGTATTAGTGATTGTTGGGCTATGGTTATTAATTGTTGACTTTGGTTTTTCGGTTTGGAGACCCATATTACAACATCATCAGCAAAAAGTAGGGTTTTCGTTTCGAGCTTTTCTATATGCTTAGGTAGATCATTAATGTAGATATTGAAGAGAATGGTACTGAGTACAGAACCCTGTGGTAAACCTCGATGTGTTTGTTGGTATTTAGAGAGGTGATTATTATACTTTGTAGCGATGAACCGTTGGATGAGAAAATTGCTGATCCAGAGTAGCATATTCCCTTGAATGCCTAAAGTCTGCATTTTTTCTAATAATTTATATCTCCAAATAGAGTCATATGCTCCTTGGAAATCAACGAACATTGCCAGAGTGTCTTCTTTTCTGTTGAAACTGTCTTTAATAGCTTGACTTAGGTGTACAATTTGTTGATTTGTTGATTGTAATTCTCTAAATCCAGCTTGATTGGGTGAAAGTAAATTATTGGTTTCTAAATACCAATTTAATCGATTTGAAATCATTTTTTCCATAGTTTTAACAATTACACTAGTTAGTGCTATTGGGCGATAATTTGAAAAAGTATTTGTTGATTTTTTTGTTTTCGAAATAGGTATTATAATAGCTTTTTTCCAATCATCAGGAACTTTTGTGTTCCAAGAAAGATTATAAAGGGAGAGCAATTGAGTTTTGGCTTTATTGCCAAGGTGTTTGAGAAATTCTGCATGTATATTATCTGCTCCTGGAGATTTGTTTGATTTTAAACTATTAATGGCTATGTTTAACTCTTTAATGTTGAAATTCTTATTAAAGATATTATCTTTTGTACTGCTTGTTGATTTTATGTAATTTTTTAGGTTCTCTTTTATTGTTTTTTGTTCTTTTTTGTTCTCTGAGGACAAAGTATAGGTGTTAGCGTAGTGTTTGTTGAATTTGTTGGCTATTTCACTTTCATTTGTAATCTGTTTGTTGTTGTGGATAAATGGTGTTTTTTGCCGTTCTTTTTTATTTTGTATATTGTGTACAAATCTATATGCTTTCTGGCCATCTTTCCTATAATCCATTTTTTGGAGGAAGTTATTAAAATTTTCTCTTTTATTGCTGTTAATTTCTTTTTTGAGTTGTGCGCACAGTTTTCTCCAATTTTGTACATCTTTTGGGTCTTTTGTTTTTTCTGCTTTATTTCTAGCGAGATCTCGGTCTATTTTCATTCTTTCTAATTTTGAATTCCAGAAGGGTTTGTAGTTTTTAACTATTCCTCGTGGTATATATTTTTTTGCTGTTTTTAATATTATTTTGCATATAGATTTGTTAATTTGATCTGACTGAAGTGATACGTTTAAAGGATTTTCAAATTTGGTTTCCAGTTCGTCTGTGTACAGTTTCCAATTGGCTTTTTTGAAGTTCCACCTGGGTTTAAGATGCATTGGAAGTAAGTTGTTATTCCCCAGTTGAATAGTAGCAATGATGGCTCTATGTCCTGAGCCAGGATCTTCTACAATTTGTTTTTTGGTTTTGGAGTATAAATTAGAAGATACAAAGAGTAAGTCAGGATTAGTTCCTGAACCAGAGTAATGTATATATGTTGGAGGATCCTCTTTGTTGTGTATTATTTCTATGGGTGTTGAATTTAATAAGTCTTCTACAATTTTCCCTGCATTATTAGATTTGGTATAGCCCCATCGTCGTGAATGGGCATTAAAATCTCCCATTATAATTGTGTTTGGGTTTATTGTAATATGTTCAAGATTAGGGGAGTTATTTGGTGGATTATAAATTGAATATATATTGTACTGAGCCATATGTTAATTTTAATTATTTCAATTTTGTCTACATTGTCCATTTCTTTGATAATTTGAACAGATGAAGTCATATGTGTTCGAATTCCAACTAAAATACCACTGCTTATTTGTCGTCCTTTAGGAAGTATGTGAACAGTAAAATCCTTGAAGTGGTAATATTGTAACTGTTCCTGTGTGAGATTTGCTTCTTGAATTGTGAATACATCAATTTGGTGGTCAGATAGCATTTTTGTAAGTTCAGTCTTTTTAGCTTGTGATAGTCCTCCAGTATTCCACTGGAGGATTTTGATCAAGTTTGGTTTGGTATATTTGTTTCCTTGAAGAAAGGTCCCCGTCCGGAGATCCGAATGGGGGACTATTTTACCTCCGGATTTGTATTTCTTTTTCCAAGGCTTCATGTTTGTATTGGAGTACAATAAACTAGTTGTAACCGTTTAGTAGTAGGCACCACATGTGGTGGTTACGTCACCCATTGAGAGAAAGTAGGTATAGGAAGGAAGGAGAAATGAACCCCTAGGCCTCGAGTACTCTAATACCATCAGGGTCGAAAGAAACAAGAGGTCAGTCAAGGGAGACTGGATAGAAAAGTTGAAAGAGGGAATTGGTATGGGGAGGAGAAGTAATACCAATTCGGTCAAAAAAGAAAAACTCACCAAGCTGACCAGTGCTTGTTGGTGAGTAGCCCTTCCCTTTCGTTCATCATGCATAAGCATGATTACTAACAGCTGCACCACGAGAAGGTGAGGGATTGGACACTAGGTTACTGTCCAGGTCGGTTCCTTTAAGCCTTCGATGGAAGGAATTAAAGGGTCTCCTCTCTGTTGAAAACAGTAGCCTTTGTAGTTTTATATGATTTTCATATTTATTATATAATTCAGTGACAGCTGTTTCGGTACACTGTACCTTCTTCAGACATGTTAACAAATTATGAATGTGTTCCAACTGATTTAAGCAACAATACAACAATATTTATTTAAATTTTTAAATTTAATAAAGGGGATTCATTCAAATCAAGTTGAGAATTTAACAGTTTTTTACTACTTTTAAATGTAATATATTTATTAATATTAATATATTAAACTACTTTTAAATGTATTGTTAGTTAGATTTAAAAAAAAATACTTATGACTTCTCCAAAAACCTAATAAATATATTTAAATATTAATTTTTAGTCAACTGAAGTCAAATTTACAAGAATAGGGCAATGCTCATTTCTTCGCTTTAATTCATTTATAACTTTAAAAATTATTTTGATAAAATGTATACATTAATTCTGATAGTTGTAAATAATCATTTGTTTGTGCAGGTTGCTAAAACCACGAATATAGGTGAAGAAGCTATTAGCAACATTCGGACTGTTCGTGCTTTTGCAATGGAGAAGCAAGAATGTGATTTGTTTGAACAAGAAGCTGAGAAAGCTTGTAACCTCAATCAAAGACTTGGCTTAGGAATTGGCCTTTTCCAGGTATGTATGTTTCTAACAAATAATCCATCTATAAAACAAAAATTGATATTAAAGCAACATCACCAGGTTAAAAGTCATTAGAACAATTCTTTCAAAAAGAATACATGTAGAAGATTCTTGAAATAGATACAGTAGATTACTCAACAGAAGACTAGCAGCTAGAATGTGGTCTAGTGAATATAAACACCACCACATGGGGGTCTCTTTCACAAATAATATTGTTACTGTCTGTGCTAGTCAGCAGCAGTGGTCTAGTGTTATGTTTCTTACTTCTAGTCCCGAGGGTTCAAACCCAGCTGGGAGAGATGGATTTTTATGGTTGAAAAAATCCAAGGGAAAAGTCCTCCGGGAGGGACTTCAAGCTGTGGGTCCGAAGTCCTAAGTTTTTCAGACTTGTAAAAGAACCACAAGCCTTAATAAAAAGTCCTCTGTGCAAAATTTAACCTAAATTTATCCGTCAAAGTAATAATACCTTAGTTGTCTACTAGTTGTCTCATTAAGGTGATATGCTAGCCACATGTCACTCATTGACATCTGTAGGTAAATAAGCATAACTAAATTTAGCTTGTTTAAGAAACTCCCACTAGGGAGAATCCATGTCACCATGTCGGATGTATGGGGTATAAACATATGTTTATGCTAAATGTGTTTAAGAATTTTTTTAAAAATAATTTTTTTTATTTTATTTAATATTTAAATATGATTATATTTATTTCTATTAAGAATGGAAATAAGATTGATTTAGTGAATTCAAATTTTTTATAAGTATATAAAAAAAATTCTAACTGGTCAATATAAACTGTTAATCAGTTAGATGTATTTCTAACTGATTTCTTCTTCCTTTCAAGTATTAGGCCAAGGCCTGTTACGATCCTATAGAAAATTTTCCCTTCTTACTGATTTAATATATGTAAAAATACTTTAAATATTTGAATTAATATTTTTTATAAGCAAATATATGGGATTGAACGAATTGGATGGGAGTCAGGCAGTAGTACTCCTTCCTTTTCAGTTGGACCAATCAGAACCTCCAGGTTATAACAGAAATGAAATGGGATATTTCCCAGAACAAAAAGATGGCTACAATACTTGAAGAAATTAGACTTGTAAAACTATGGGTCAATGAGAATTAAGAGAATTAGTGTTCATTTCTTGATATTAGTTAACAAAATGGTGTAAAAGTGATAGAAAATAATATTGTAGTATAAATTTTATTCATGTGGAGTATAAATAATCAATAAAGTGGAAATAATGTGTTAGTAAGTGAAAAATTGACCATTGAAAATAGTCATCCATTACAGATATGAAGTAATAATCTGCTCCTAAGTAAAATTAACTAATTTGAGCCGGAATTTTCGAAACTCTTGAACATTTACAAGATTCATCTCAATTTAAATGAGAACTAATATTTAATTTTAATAAAATAATATTTAATTTAACTGTTAACAAAAGTGTCGTTACTTATTTATATATGAAACTTTCCCTCATTCCTCTGAAGGGAGTCATCAGTGCCGTGGCTAATAAATAACAGTGATCTAAATTATTACAATCATATATCCACAACGTGGGACATCATATTCAACAACCACCTACAAGTGGAAGTCTAGGAGCTCTTTACTGGGAGAAGAGGGAGATAATGATTAATGACAGTATCCCAAGAAGCTGTACTGAGCATCAAACTTGACTGAAAATTCATTGTAGTCTATCAGTGCAGCGCAGTGTACCTTGACGATGTTGTAATATGCATGTGTGGAAGGGGAGAAATGGGAGCTTGTACTGTACATTCCTCTAATATTTTAGGTGCAGGGATTGTGACAAAATTTACGTAGGAAAAACAAAAAGAAATCTGAAATCAAGGGTGAAAGAACGTCTTACAAATGTCAAAAATGGTGAAGTGGAAAAGTCGGCAGTAGCTGCTCATGCTTGGTCCAAAAAACATCTAATTGAATCAAAAGCCAGTCTAATTAAACAAACAGAAAAATTAAAGGAACTCACGGTTTGGTAAAAAATCCACATTAAAAAAAAACAAGAAAGAAAAACTTATGAACTGAAAAATCCTGCGGATTCTGATTGGATCCGGAGGTTTATTGGCCCATCAACAGAGGGAAAAAGAAGTACTTCTTTTGATTGAAATAACACCAGTCAAAATAAAGTACTGAAGATGAAATTGTGTTCTACTTAGAAGACCGGATATGAGGAGAGATATGAAATATTTTAATTTAATTAGTAGTTAATTTCTTATATAATTTATGCACATTGTTCACTATTTTCCTATTCTGCCTCCAAATAACTTCTCTCCGACCAAATATAAACTCACCCTCTTTACTCATCTCAGGTTCCAGCAACAAATTTGAAAACACACACACTTAAAAAGAATTTAAGTGGAATATCATGTTATAAACATGTTATCACTACTTAAAAGTACTTATACCACGTGCACTTATTCACTAAACCACTTGAACTTATGATATGAACAATCAAATAAGTTAATGTTAAGTTGATGTTTTTATTATTAATTTAACACTTCCCACTGAAGAATAAATTATATTTGAAGAGAAAAAATTTTCTCTTCAAATATAATGTTAAGGTATATAAATTAGCAATAAAAATAAATTTTCTTGGATTGATTAATATGACAATACTCTTAGAACTGAATAAATTGCATTCAAAATATGGCATAGACATAGAGAACAGCTGATATGTATTATTGTATGTTTACACAACTGCAATAAGATAGAACTAAAGAGCAAATTACTCAGCATGCACTTGACATAAAATATGCTTCTTGTACTGACATCACCACAATAAGCATCTCTATCCCTGAAAATAAACAATGGCAGCATATTTGTAATCAGTTCTACAGAGCAAGGGGTGTACAGAATCTTTGCAGCCTAACTGTGCAGCATTATAATGTGGATCTACTTTGTGACTGTGACAAAGTGTGTAGTTGATTTACCTTACCTTCATTTAATGCTGAACTTCACTTTAGCAACCAATAAACCATTTTCCCTGTTTAATTTAATTTGATTATTTATTACCAATGCAAATATCTTTGTTAACACTGGCATTTCAAAGAAAAGCCAGTTGTGGTAAATGGTTTCAAGTTCTTCTTCTTCTTCTTAAACATAATTTGTAAGATTTTCATCCTGTTTATTTCCAAAATCACTCCTCGGAGGAAGACGTATTGGATGTGCATGCACTATCTATCCATCTCTTGGCTCGTCTTCCTCTTGTTCTTCTCCCGTCCATTGGTCTATCTTCTTTAGCTCTTTTTGCAAGTCAGTTTTCTTCCATTCTTTCTATATGACCCTTCCAATATTTTCGTCTATCTATAATAAATTCAATTATGTCTCGAATATGACATTTGTCCCTAATTTCTGTGTTGTGTATTTTATCAAATAATGTTTTACCCTGAATAGTTCTTAAGGTTTTCATTTCACTTGTGCTTATTATTTGTTTAGTTTTTGTTGTATCAGCCCTAGTTTCTGCACCATATACGATAACTGGTCGAACTATCGTTTTGTATATGTGGGTTTTGTTCTATTGACATATGTTTGTTGCGCCAAATTAAATCTTTCATATATCCTGATATTTGTGTTGCTTTATCAGCTTGTTTCTTTACTTCTTTTATTAATTTTTAGTGTTTATTAATACACCTAAATAATTAAATTCTGATACTTGTTCTATTATTTTTCTTTCCACTACTAATTTGTATCTCACTGGTTCTTTTGATATTGTTAAACATTTTGTCTTATTTGTGTTAATTTCCATATTATATTTTCTGGCATTTGGTTTCAAGTTATATAAATGAATTGCTTATTTTTGTATCTCACCTCATAAAAATCTGTAATTTTCACCAGACCGGTTTCGGAAGACATCCCTTACATCGTCAGCTAAACTCTCGACTGCTGAAATTGCATCATCAACACTAACAGATAAAACAGTTATCCCGTCTACATAAAAAAGTTGTACTTCAATGGATTCCGGTCCATTGTGGAGTGACAGGCAATGAAATAGCCAATTTTCTAGCCAAGAAGGGTAGCAAATTTGTTTCAAACCCAACTTCTACTCCAGTTTCCTTTCACTCTACCAAAAAAATTATCTCAAATAAATATATCAATAAACTTAGAGAAGAATACACCACCAAAACATCTGGAAAGGAATGGGAAAATCTACAAGCTTATGACATTACTACATTACAAAGAAAATCTGCAGTAGCAACATTCAGACTGCTAACGGGACATGACTGCTTGAATAAACACGTACACAGAATTGGCATAACAGATTCACCTAAATGCCCTTTTTGCAATTTAAATGAAGATATGGAAAGAAACCATATCCTCCGTTGTCCAGCTTTTGTAGAAGAGACCAGCCTTTCTGCTAAATATTGGAGTGCAAGAGAGCGAATGATTTCATTATCAAGTGCTCGACATTAGATACCAACCAACCAACACTAACATTCCCACTGCCACCTGGATTGGATGAACTTCGAGATCAAATCTTGCTCGCTGGGAACTTCGATATTCATCGACCTATTTTTGTTCTTCTGAAAGTATAACTTTTCCCAAACTGTCAGTTCCATAAGTTTCTCTAAATATTTTAATAATTTAGTTTTTCTTTAATTATGTGATTCTCAAACAGGCAATGAGCTAAATTATTTTCGGCATTTAGCATAAATACATTGGCCAGACTGCTAATGTCAGTCAGTTGTTTATAATGAACGTAAATATTTCCAACAGAGATGTTATTATTTTACTATTATTTCATCATCAACATCATCCATGCAAGTATTAGACCGTGTGGCCTGTTACGGTCTCAAAAAGGAATTTTTCATCCAGTGCTTTTTTGGACGTCCCAGCGATTTTTACCTTAGGGGCAGTAATGAAGCATGGCTTTTGGAATTCTATGAGACGGCATTCATTGAAGATGGGCTTTCCAGTTGTTCTGGAAGTTTTGTATATGGTGAAGAATGGGTTCTACATCCAACTCTTCCATAATGTTCTCATTTCTTTTGTGGTCCCACTTTGTATAGCCTGCTGTACGGCACATAAATTACATCTCATTTGCTGTTATTCGGCTTTCATCTCTTCTTTGTATTGTCCATGCTTCACTACCATATCTTAATACTGGTCTTGCGAGAACCTTTACTATTATTTATTATTTTGAAAACACCATCGTGCAAAAAATAAGTACAACACACATTTATGAAGTGTTTTATAGAATGTCAGAAATTAAAAACCGAGCTATTGCTTGGTTTTTAATCATTTTCTCACTTCTGTAAAAACTACTTCCCATCTCGCATTGTAATATACTATTATTGTGCTGCTGAAGATCAGTAACATTGAAATGTGTAGGAACTTTATGGGCACTCTAGTATATTAAATAGAACGATTGGGTGAAACTTTTTCCTTATAATGACATTCACTTTTTTATTCTTTTTAGAGCAGCTTATACTGTATACATATTTTATATGCATTCAATTAAGATTGCAATTTAGGTATATTCCAATTCAAATTCTTACTGAATGGTTTGCAGAGGGTACGAATTGTAAACTTCCTCACTATTGATTCATGTATTTTATATATTTCGGGCTAAATGGCCATGGTCTGGTTTTATTAACGCTCAACGTTTCGTCTACTACTGTGGTAGACATCCTCAGGAGATTCTGCATGCTCTTTGACATCCTAACTCTTCAAATGTGTTGTGTGGTGATACTCAACTATAAATAAGGACACAATTTCCAACGCACAGCCAGTCTACAGCCGACATTTGAGGAGTTAGGAGGTCAAAAAGCATGCAGAATCTTCTGAGGATGTCTACCGCAGTAGTAGACAAAATGTTGAGTGTTAATAAAACCAAACCACGGCCATTTAGCCCAAAAGACATAAAATACATGAATGTAGACACCTGCCATGAAAGTCTACAATTTTACATTCCTCACTATTGCCATACTACTTCAACTCCCTTTCTCTACAGTTTAACATTTTAACATTAAAAAGAATTGAAATTGAGAAAACAGCAGTCACACAGTATGAAAAATTTTTAAGGCTACCCCATAATAACTGAATCCAAAGAAAACCACAAGTATGTTTAAAATCTCAGCAAAGCTTCCTAAGCATTGTACAAGAAATCAAACAGAAATTGCAACTTCCACATTCAAAAGAAAAAATGCAGATGAGAAACAACCCTCTAGAATTTTTGGAAATCGAATATAACCTTCATTTAACAGAAGACATCAAGAAATCTGAAACTCCTCCATATATTTTAAAACAAATGTCACTGGAAATGATAAATCTAAGATACCCAGCTCCTGAATGGATACATATTTTTACAGATGGCTCCAGCCTACCAAATGATGGTGGCACTGGTGCTGGTGCAGTATGTCCACTTTTTTCCTTTTATCGTAAACTAAACACAAATTCAACAAACTTTGATGGCGAAATTCTAGCAATTTTCTTAAGTTTACAAAATCTTTTTATATCACATCCAAAATTTACAAAAGTTGTAATTCTATGTGACTCCAAAGCAGCCATTCTTGCTATAACACGAGACACAACACCTAAAAGCATCAAAATTATCGAATGTCACAAAATGATAAAACATTTATCCCGTCTACATAAAAAGTTGTACTTCAATGGATTCCGGCCCATTGTGGAGTGACAGGCAATGAAAATAGCCGATTTTCTAGCCAAGAAGGGTAGCAAAATTGTTTCAAAACCCAACTTCTGCTCCAGTTTCCTTTCACTCTATCAAAAGAATTATCTCAAATAAATACATCAATAAACTTAGAGAAGAATACACCACCAAAACATCTGGAAAGGAATGGGAAAATCTACAAGCTTATGACATTACTACATTACAAAGAAAATCTGCAGTAGCAACATTCAGACTGCTAACGGGACATGACTGCTTGAATAAACACCTACACAGAATTGGCATAACAAATTCACCTAAATGCCCTTTTTGCAATTTAAATGAAGATATGGAAAGAAACCATCTCCTCCGTTGTCCAGCTTTTGTAGAAGAGACCAGCCTTTCTGCTAAATATTGGAGTGCAAGAGAGCGAATGATTTCATTATCAAGTGCTCGACATTAGATACCAACCAACCAACCAACATTAAAAAGAAACTTGTATTACCCATCTGAAATAGAACCAGTCATGATTCTTAACGACCCATTAAAGATCATTTAAATAAAACACTTCTCTCCACTTCATGGAGTGATAGGCCTAGAAGGTCCTTGTCTACCAGAGAGGTTACTGGGTTCACTTCCACATGTGTTAATCACAGAGGTAGCCAGTGTAGGGGTGACATTCAGTATGTTGGATCCCCTAGCATTATTGCTGGTTTTCTCAACTTGAAGCCACTCTTATTTTAACTACCCAAATGCATCATGATGCTGGATAGGTGCCTGTCTCATACTAGATGATATTCCATGAGAAAATTTCTTTCCCCATGGCAACTCGAGTCAGCGCAATTTCCACAGTTCTATACCAAGGCATCACTTGGCTATAGAATGGGACAAAATAGAAAACTACCTTCATTTAATTTTATACCGTAAAAAAGAATGAAAGGGTATCTTCAGTAGCTGAATCACATGCTCTTGACACCATAAATGTAAGATTTCCAAGTTAAGAGTGGACTCACATATATATATATATATATATATATATATATATATATATGATATGAAAAGAAAAATGAATGCTTGAGTCGGGATTCGAACTCGAGTCTCTAAAGTGAGAGACTCGAGTTCGAATCCCGACTCAAGCATTCATTTTTCTTTTCATATCATATTTGCCTTCATTGCCAAATGTCAAAAATATATTTATAATATCTATATATATATATATATATATCTGTATGTCGGAGGTAAAATACACCATGTCTACTTTTTACAGAAATTGAGTTAACAGCATGTCCATAATATGCATTTTGTGCTCTTTGTAATTATGTAGAACACCATGTCCTGTGACAATAATTGGCTAAATAAGGTTTGAAAACAACACCATGTTCCACTGAAGAAATAGGTGAAAATATTAAAACTTTCTCTCTTGTAAAACTACAGTTTTGTGACATGATGTTTTTTACCTCCGACATACAGATGTATATACAGATGACTCTCTCTATGGCCATGAACATGAGCAGGAGCAAGTCAATTCTTTTCATTCTATAAGCATTTTAGAAATAATTTCTCAAAATTTGATGAAGAAATTGATGCAATTTTTTACATCCCTGCAGTCCTCTGTAGGGACTTTAAGCCATGGGTGCCAAGGCGAAGGTTTTTGGGCCCCTAAAAGAACCTCTGGCCTAAATTAGAGCCTCTGAGTAAAATTTAATTGGTCTTTCCCATCCAAGCAACATCTTAGTTAATAAATAAGGTGAGTCTGTTGCATCTTACCTCATAAAAGTTGAGATTTTTTAGGACGTGTTTCAAAACACTTCTGTTTCATCATCAGTTTGTCCAGACTGTTAATTTTTAAGTTGACTCTTACTCCATCTTTTGGTGGTCCAAAGAACTTGCATAGGGAAAACAAAGAGATATTTTACCATTAGAACTAAGGAACACATTAGAAATATAAAAAAAAAAAAGAAGTAGAAAAATCTGCAATAGCCACTCACATTTGGTCAGAAAAACATAAAATCTATTTGAACACCAAAGTATTAAAACAGTTAGAAGATACTAAAGAAGTAATAATTTGGGAGAAAATCTCGGGGGAGGGATTTGATATGCAAGTTTCAACATCCAGGGCAACTTAAAAATCAACAGTCTGGACAAGCTGACGATGAAACAGAAGTATTTTGAAACATGTCTTAAAAGAACTCAACTTTTATGAGATAAGATGCAACAGACTTATCTTATTTATTAAGAAGAACATCATATTGTTACTAATTAACTAACTAACTCACTAGCTCTATTGAACCTTTAGGTTCATGGCCACCCAGACATAAGCTTTCCATATCCCTATCCTGAGCTAACGTTTTCAAATCATCCTCTGTATAATCTACTTCCCTCAAATCATGGTTAATGTTATTCTCCCACCTCATTCTTGGTCTACCAACTGGGCGTTTTCCCTCTGGTTTTCCTACCAGAAGCTTCCATGCACCTCCTTCAACTCCCATTTGTGCCACATATCCTGCCCATTGCAGCCTACGAGACTTAACTGTTCTTATTATATTTGGCTTCCTATACATATCATGTAGCTCACTATTATGTAGTTTTCTCTATTCACCTGTCTGTTCATCTCTTTTTGGCCCAAAAATTTTCCTAAGAACTTTATTCTCAAATACTCATAATCTTCTTTCCTCCCTTAAAGTAAGAGTCCATGTTTCGCCATAATGTCATTTCCTGTTGTAATTTTATAATATCTTAATTGCCTTCTAGTTAACTCTTTGAGGTGATGTCAGTCACTGGCATCTTGTAGAGACATAAGTAAAAGAGTAAAGAGATCCCACGACAGGCCTCAGGAGCCCTTGGGTAGTAGGAGGTTAAGGCTGCCACTTTTTTAGACAATCGGCACTTGGTGTCAGCCGGGTTGTCAGCCCTGCGTGACGGCCGCCTTTACCCCCAGAACAAGTGTCTGGTACTCATTTCCATTAGAGGCTGAGTCGAGCCCAGGACCATAGTGCCGCCAGAGGGTTAGGGTCAGTTTAAAAATTCTGACCCCCACGGGGCTCGAACCCTCGACCTTCCAGCTTGCAGTGCAATGCCTTAACCACTATGCTACGACGCGTCCCCAGGGACATAAGTGTAACTAAAATTAGCTTGGTTAAATAACTCCTGCAGAGAGCACCTTGCCCACATGTGATGCATGGGTTTAGACATGACATATATCCTTACAAAATCTGTTTGCCTGGTCAAACTAGTGTTACAATATAGTTTTCTTATCGGATTCTAAAGCTGCTATTCAGGCTATTATCTCAACTGGCTGCCCTAAATTGAAGAAAATAAATGAAATTCATAATATGATATACTGGTAACAGTTGCAAAATGTATACAAATGCATAGCTTTCCAATTAATTCTGGCTCACTGTGAAAAAGTTGGAAATGAGAAGCAAATTTGTTAGCCAAGATGGGTTCCACAATTATTCCAACAAAAAAGCAAAAATATCTAAATGAAACTGCAGAGAGATTAAACAAAAATATTTTCATTGGAAAATATGATGAACACCTAACTTTTTTCGAAAATTTGAATTGGGAAAATTTCCAGAGAAAACTGAAATCAATTCCAAACCTTCTTAGAAAATTATGCATTGCTATGTTTTATGTATAGGATCTTCTTGGTGGAGATTTTAATATTTACAGTACATTAAATAGAACCCATTGAACAAAGATTAGATATAAAAACGTCGACAAGTTTTAACAGCAATGCTGTTATTCTCAAAACCAAAAACTAGAAAACACATCATCCAGTTCTTACATCATGTCACATGAGTTGACAGATTGCCTGTTACTATCAATGTTGCAACCATCTTTTCCCTTAACCAAGGAAAAGATGGTACTAACAGGATTAGGGTCTTTGTTATTATTCATAACTGTATCTTCATTTTTAAACATTTCATAAAGCTGGTAAACTCTGATAAACCTCAATGTGATCTAAAATTCATTTTCTCCTATCTTTTTTTATAGCCAACTTTGATATTTCTATGTCGTCTTCACGATTGTGAAGATAGGACTGAATTAGTATTGTGCAATATTACACAGACAAAGCAATATTTACCTGATTGCACAATAAAAATCAAACTCTTTTGATTGACACATGTTGCGCAATCTGTCAATATGATCTACAGATGGTCAATATTATTGTACAATATCAATTATTGTACTATATACAGGGCAAGTCAAAATGTTGTGCAGGTTTTCAGAAATTTATTATGTGAAATGTAATGAACATATAATATTGTGAGACATATTGTATGAAAGGTAAACTCTCAAAGTTTTTTTTTAAATATTCACAGATGTTCTATGTGAGCACCTTTTGTTACACGACAGATGTCAAGCCGATATTCAATCTCCTGCCAAACTTTCTGTAGCAGTCCGTGGTCGATATCAGCAATGGCTGCTGTGATGCGGGCACGCAGTTCATGCAGTGTTGTTGGAAGTGGTGGTACGTAAACATGATCCTTTACAAGACCCCACATGAAGAAATCACACGGGGTTAGATCTGGTGAACGAGGTGGCCAATGAATGAGTTGTTGATCACCCTGAGATGCACGGCCTATCCAGCGTTGTGGTAAAGCCGTATTCAAATGGTCTCGAACACTGCCATGGTAATGTGGAGGGGCACCATCCAACTGCAGAATGAAAATCTGGACTATCCGCTTCAAGCTGCGGAAGGAGCCATTGTTGTAGCATATCAAGGAAAACATGTCCGTTCACAGTACGTTCATGAAAGAAAAAGGGCCCATAAACCTTTGCATGGGAAATGGCACAAAAGACATTCACTTTCGGAGAATCGCGTTGATGTTCCAGAGTTGCATGGGGGTTACCAGTTCCCCAAATCCTTACATTGGGTCTATTCACTTTTCCTGAAAGGTGGAAAGTCGCTTCATCACTGTAAACTACCCTCTCATGGAACTCATTCTCTTCCATTAATGCGGAGAAAATCAACACAGAAGGGACGCTCGCAAAGCATAATCGGCGGGTTTTAAAGGCTTGAACCAGTTGCAAGTGGTAGGGTTTCATCTGTAAACGTTTCCGGAGAATCCGCCATACAGTTTTTTGTGGTAGTTGAAGTTCTGTCGCTCCCCCGGTAGGTGGATTTTCTGTGGAACTCCGCACGAAGCATGTGCGAACGCGTTCGACTGTCTCTTCACTCGTCGACGGACGGCCAGTCGATTTTCGTTTACAGATACAGCCTGAATCCCTAAATTGTGTGTACCACTTATGAATGGATCTCCCATCCGGCGGGTCTTTATCGTATCTGGTACGGAAATGTCGTTGATCACTAGTCACAGAGTTGTTTACATGGTAATCAAGCACACAGAAAGACTTCTGATCCCCAGTCAACGCCATTTTCCTTTACTGCTCTACTGTTGACATCTTGCGGGTGAACGCAGAACTTTAGAAGTGGACAACTAAACTTTGAGAGTTTACCTTTCATACAATATGTCTCACGATATTATATGTTCATTACATTTCACATAATAAATTTCTGAAAACCTGCACAACATTTTGACTTGCCCTGTATTGTCAATAACCATGATCAACTAGGGGCTGCTTTAGAGAAGGAATAAGTTAATGAATTGTTTAAATGGATTTAGAGACACAATATTTGAAAGAATTGTTTAATGGAATTACTTAAAAAGTGAAGATATTGAAAACAAAATAAATAAATTTAATTATATGAGTGGCACCATAAAACGAAGTCTCAAAGGAATTACAAAGGAGACATGTTTAAAATTTTATAAAACAATAGCGGTTCCAATACTACTATGTGAATCAGAACATTGGGTCTTAATCAAAAACCAGGAATGAAGAATAGAAACATCAGAAATGAGGTTTCTGAGGAGTGTGGCTGGATATACAATAACAGATCGAAAACAAAATGAAAATATACTAACAGAATTAAATATATTCAAACTATTAGATAGAATTTCACAATACAGAGATGAATGGATGGACCACATCAATAGAATGGATAACAATAGAATTCAGAAACAGATTCTTATTTACAAACCATTAGGACGAAGAAATGTAGGAAAACTCAGTAAAAGATGGACAGACCAATTCTAGTATGAGATCAGAACAGAACTTAAGGTCTAATCCTTGATGCTGATGATGATGATGTTTAAATGGATTATATTGAAACTTTGGTACTTGTTTCAGGCAGGAACAAACTTGTTTCTGAATGGAATGATATTAGGAACACTGTATGTGGGAGGACATCTAGTGTCAACCAGTCAAGTGACTCCTGGTGACTTGATGTCATTTCTTGTGGCATCGCAGACAATTCAACGCTCTCTTGCACAGCTCTCTCTCCTGTTTGGACACATGGTCAAAGGGATCAGCGCAGGAGCTAGGATATTTGAAGTAAGTATATTTTATGAAATGTAGGTATACTGCAGCCACTGATTCTCCGGCTTTGACGTTTTCACGACAGTGTTGCCAATGTGGATATTCAGTGTGAGTGGCCGCTTTATGTATGTGGTTAGCAGACATACAGCTGACAACATCTCAGCAATTTCAAACCTTACTAGTGCGCTATAGTTGCGTCAAGAGCAGTGATTGGTTGTGGCAGACATTTACTCCCACACAACCATTTCCTTATTGGCAGTAGAGGGCAAATTCTCCCTTTACCCCTCGTATAACCTAAACTTCAGAGCCGGAGATATGGCAGCTGGGGTATAGATAGTACAGGGTGTCCACAAAGATTTTTACCATTACAATCCAATGCCATTTGTGTGATCGAGCAAATGCTCATAGCATTCGGCGATCGAGAATTAACAGTGTATAAGAGAAAAATTTGCATTTAGATTGGAGTTTCTCAGGTAGCTCGGTGGTAGAGTATTGGCGTAGGAAGCCAAAGGTCCTGGGTTCAAACCCCAGTCTGAAAGTATAATTTTTCTCTTCAAATATCACGAAACGTGTTAACACGAAAGTGGACCTTGGCATGGTTAACTATTTATATATTAAATTTGGGAATTTTTAACATTATGAGGTTCAATTAATAATAATTAAATGAATCGTGATTTTTTCTTACCTCATACATCTATGTTTCTTTAAACACAGCACTGCAGTATCGGCGACCCTTTGTCGTCATCGTCAGCTGTTTTCACGACTGTCAATTTTTTCTCCTTTTTGCCGGTAATTATCTAGACTGCCATCTGGTGTTCTTTTGAAGGAATTCCTCTTCAAACTGCCATCTGGTGTTGTTTTGAATGAATCATTTCCTAAACTGCTATCTGTTGTATTTTTGAAGAACTTTGTAATCAAGCTTGGTTCTTCCGGACTCTCGAAGTTCATAGTTCTAGTATGGTTTTTTTGAATATATATTTTTTCCCAAACTGTTAAATCCAAAGGTTTTGATAGATGTTTTAAAAGTT
This sequence comes from Diploptera punctata, assembly GCA_030220185.1. Classification (NCBI taxonomy): domain Eukaryota; kingdom Metazoa; phylum Arthropoda; class Insecta; order Blattodea; family Blaberidae; genus Diploptera; species Diploptera punctata. The sequence goes on from JASPKZ010007209.1 coordinate 659,685, forward strand.
TTGCTTCTTTTTCAATCCTATGCTGCTATAGCTGATTTTTCAATTTCTCCATTCTTCATGTTTCTGAAGTGCTCTTTTTTACGAGTTTCCAAGTTCCTTTTTTGTTTTTCCTATATATATCTTGTTGCAATCCTTGCAATCAATTTGATAAATCCCATAAAATTGAAAAATCAGCTATAGCAGCACATAGTTTATTAGAGCATCATAGGATTGAAAAAGAAGCAAAACTTTTAAAACATCTATCAAAACCTTTGGATTTAACAGTTTGGGAAAAAATATATATTCAAAAAAACCATACTAGAACTATGAACTTCGAGAGTCCGGAAGAACCAAGCTTGATTACAAAGTTCTTCAAAAATACAACAGATAGCAGTTTAGGAAATGATTCATTCAAAACAACACCAGATGGCAGTTTGAAGAGGAATTCCTTCAAAAGAACACCAGATGGCAGTCTAGATAATTACCGGCAAAAAGGAGAAAAAATTGACAGTCGTGAAAACAGCTGACGATGACGACAAAGGGTCGCCGATACTGCAGTGCTGTGTTTAAAGAAACATAGATGTATGAGGTAAGAAAAAATCACGATTCATTTAATTATTATTATGGTTAACTATATTTATCCATGTCTCTCTTTCCTGTGTTTTCATTCTCCAACTCCAAATTTCCATGCTTGCTGTGGAATTATTGGATATTTAGACCTGTGATAGCTAAAATTGGGATCTAGAGGAGAGGTACAGTGTTTCTGCTTATATATGAAGTATTGGCAGGTGAGCACCAGATCACCAGAATTTGTAATTCATACATGATAACATCTCACATGAGTAGTAAAAAGGAAGGCATAATAACTAAGAGTTATAACAAAGGTATTTGTTAATAAACTGAATTCTTATTTATATATATATATATAAGTGTCACTGCTATAAAGTGAAAATATTCTCTTTAATTTGCTTACTTGTTATAGTAGCTACTAGGTGGCAGTGGAGACCGAGTTCCCGCTACATCTGGTAATAATAGAGAATATGTATAAGAAAAATAAATGTTTGTTCTGGATTCGCCTGGTAGCATAAGTGGTAGCACACTGAGATATCAACTCAGAGGTCCGGGTTCATATATATGTATGTATGTATATTTATTTTCTTTATTTTTCATCTCGTGTCATGATTGGATTGGCCGCAGTGGACTAGTGGTTATGCTCCTTGCCTCTGGTCGCGAGGGTCACAGGTTCAAACCTGGCTGGGGTCGATGGATTTTTTAGGATGGAAAAATCCAAGGAGCAAGTCCTCCGGGAGGGACTTTAATCTGTGGGTCCCAAGTCTGAAGATTTTCAGGCTCGTAAAAGATCCTTAAGCCTGAATAAAAAAGGCCAATAAGCAAAATTTTACTGAATTTTCCTGTCCTAGTACTACCTTGGTTTCCTAGATGTCAGTATGAGGTGGAATGCTGACCACGGACCACTCCAATGACATCTATACGAAAACAAGTGTAACTAAATTAGTATGATTCAATTTCTTCCCTGTAGGGGGAGAGCGCCTAAATCTCATTGAGGGAAACAAGGGCTTATAAGACATGATGTAATAATTGACCTTCATTGCTACATGTCAAACATTTACTTATGACATCTATATGAACAAGCAATACTGCTGTAAAATAAAAATTCTCTTTAAAATCCTTATTTGTTATAGTAACCACTAGATGGCAGTTCGGCCAATGTTCCGCAGCCTCTTGTGAATTGACAATTATGTATAAGGAAAAAAAAAAGGTTTGTGCTAGATTCCTGAGTAGCACATTTGGTAGCACAGTAACACATAGAGTTAGAGATCTCAGGATCAAATCCTGGCTTAGCATTTATTTTTCTTCTCATGTCATAATTAGTCTTCATTGCTAAAAAACGTCAAACATTTAACAGGGTAACAGAGTGGTGCCCTTGAAAGAGGTAGTCCATTCCAGGGAGTAGGTGCCCCTGCCCTTTTGTGAGCTCCAGGTCCCACTCACCCAGTGGGTAGTACCTGGGTAGGGCCCCGTCCACAGGGTTACGTGGGGAGAAGAGAAGTCCCCAAAGCCGTAGTGAAGGCAACTTCTCTAGGAGACGAACACTCCGAAATTGCAGTTCCCTGCCCTCCAGGAAGAGGGGTTTGGCTAGAGGCTGGTAACCTCTACTAGTAAAAAATAACTTACTCATAAACTTCAGCAGAAGAAAAGCCGGATTGTTATCCAAAACAAATAACAAAATACAAACCTAAAGGCACCCGATATGTGGGCAGACCTAGAAAGAGATGGGCTGAAGTCGGAACGGGTCAACAGACCTAATCCATGAATGCAGATGATGATGATGACATTTAATTATAACATCTAAATAAACAAGCTCTTTAGATTACTTATTTGTTATAGTAGCCACTAGATGGCAGTTCAGCCAATGTCCTGCTGCCTCTTGTGAATTGAAAATTATGTAATGAGGAAGAAAAATAAATGTTTATACTAGGATTCCTGAGTGGCACACTTGATAATACACTAACATATAGAGTTAGAGGTCTCAGGTTCAAATCCCGATTCAGGCATTTATTTTTATTCTGTTGTCATATATATATATATATATATATATATATATATGGACTGTTCAGTGATCATTACTTTTACTGTCATAATTTTAACATATTGACTTAGGCTTTCACGGCCGGAGTTACTATGATGATCTTGTAGAAGATTTCCGGGCTGTTGGCCGTGGTCTTGAGGGTTACGTGGGGAGAAGAGAAGTCCCCAAAGCCGTAGTGAAGGCAACTTCTCTAGGAGACGAACACTCCGAAATTGCAGTTCCCTGCCCTCCAGGAAGAGGGGTTTGGCTAGAGGCTGGTAACCTCTACTAGTAAAAAATAACTTACTCATAAACTTCAGCAGAAGAAAAGCCGGATTGTTATCCAAAACAAATAACAAAATACAAACCTAAAGGCACCTGATATGTGGGCAGACCTAGAAAGAGATGGGCTGAAGTCGGAACGGGTCAACAGGCCTAATCCATGAATGCAGATGATGATGATGACATTTAATTATAACATCTAAATAAACAAGCTCTTTAGATTACTTATTTGTTATAGTAGCCACTAGATGGCAGTTCAGCCAATGTCCTGCTGCCTCTTGTGAATTGAAAATTATGTAATGAGGAAGAAAAATAAATGTTTATACTAGGATTCCTGAGTGGCACACTTGATAATACACTAACATATAGAGTTAGAGGTCTCAGGTTCAAATCCCGATTCAGGCATTTATTTTTATTCTGTTGTCATATATATATATATATATATATATATATATATATATATGGACTGTTCAGTGATCATTACTTTTACTGTCATAATTTTAACATATTGACTTAGGCTTTCACGGCCGGAGTTACTATGATGATCTTGTAGAAGATTTCCGGGCTGTTGGCCGTGGTCTTGAGGCTTGTAGTTCCCCGATGTTTCGCCAGAGACTGCGTCTGGCATCCTCAAGGATTGTCTTGAGACTGGCAATTTTGTCGACTACCTGCCCTATTTATACATTTACCACGACGTGTTCTCTGTGCGGTCCGTTACTTCGTAAATTGTATCTGCCTTCTGGTTGGTTAGTATTAGGGCCTTCCATTACACCAATGAGGTTGCTGTCTGAACTTCTAATAGATTGTTCTTGTAGGGGTTTACATCTGGCTTTTTTTTAAGACTGGTATCCATGCTTTGTTGACTTTTAACAATTCTTCCTTTCTATTGTAACTATTTTGATGTTTGAATATTTCAATGGCTTCTCGTTGCAGACGGGTAAAATAGTGTGTGCAGTTAGATAATATATCTGTGTTGTTGTATTGTACTGTATGGCCTTCAAGTAGAGTGTGTTCTGCTACTGCCGACTTTTCCACTTGTTTAAGACGGCTGTATCTTTCGCGTTCTTTAAGTCTGGTTGTGATACTGTGTTTAGTGGTGCCTATATACACTTGGCCACAACTGCACGGAATCCTATATATGCCTGCTGATTGATGAGGACGAAGTTGATCCTTAATCGGTCTGAGGGGGTTTTTGATTTTCCTCATCATCATCATAGTACATTCACGAATTTCGGTCATTTGTTGACCTGTTTTGGCCTCAAGAGAAGCACCATCCAAAAGTCTTTTGAGTGGACGTCCTGGTCTTCTTTTTCCTGCAGATTGATATCTTAACATTTGTTTGGGTATTCTGTGATCTTCCATTCAATAAACATGTTGCATCCATCTTGACTTATAAACAGAAATTTTGTTTTCTAAAGGTTCCATGTGTAATTCTTCTAAGATGTCTTCATTTTTTTTGTGATCTAGTAGTGTGTATCCTGCAGTCCTTCGAAGGTATCTCATTTCAGCAGATCTAAGTCTCTGCATATCCTTCTGTTTCAACGTCCATACTTCGCTACCATACAAAAGAGTTGGAAGAGCCAGTGTTTTATACACTTTTAATCTTGAATGCTTTTGGACTAACTGGGGCTTGAAGATAGAATTTATTAACCCTAAAATTCTTAAAAATTTAGATATTTTTGCATTTACATCCTTTTCTTCTTCATATGAGATATTGCATCCTAGATATGTAAAATTATTCACCTGCTCCAAAATGTTATTGTCCAGTACAATTTTACTTCTGACAGGATCTACACCTTGAAATGCCATAATTTTTGTTTTTTCTGTAGATATCTTCAAACCATATTCTTCTGTAATTTTGTTAAGTTCATATAGACCTTTCTGTAGATTATCTTCTGAATTTGCTATTATTATTTGGTCATCTGCAAACAATAGGGTGTTTAATTTTCTATTTTCTGATATTCTTATTCCAAATTTATATGTCTTGTTCCAGCAACATATTACTTCATTGATGTAAATTGCAAACAGTGTTGGGGATAGGGGGCAGCCTTGTCTCACACCACGATTTATAATTCCTTCTTCAGAAAATCTGTTATTTAATTTAATCTTTATGGTGTTGTCTTTGTAAATATTTTGTATGTTCTGCAGAAGTAAATTTGGTATATTTCTGTCTTCCAATATATTTAAGAGTTTTGATCTCTTGACTGTGTCGAATGCTTTTTCAAAATCTATGAAAGCAAAATGTGTTTCTAAGTTGAATTCTCTTCTTTTTTCAAGCAATAATTTTACACAAAATGCTGATTTTCCTGGTAGGCCTATATACTGTTTTTATGTCTTCTTTCTTTAGCAGTTTTCCAATACGGTCAGTTACATTTTTGATGAAAGGTAAGAATGCCCTGGTTGACATTTTTTCTTCTGATTCCTTGTTGTTGTATTGTCTGGGATGGTTCACTCTGTTGATTTCTTTGTTGGTGTATCCATTGGCTGTGAATACTGTACGGAGATGTTTGAGTTCAGTCTTTAATAATTCAGGATGGCTAAGTTTCTTGGCTCGATTTGTCAATGTTTTGATGATACCAAGTTTCTGTTTGAGGTGATGATTGGAGTTTTATGAAGATATCTGTCAGTATGCATAGGTTTTCTATATATGGTGTGATAAATGTTGCCATCTTCTTCTCTTCTGATTGAGATGTCCAGAAAGGTTATACTGTTATCTTTTTCTTTTTCTACAGTGAATTGTATATTGGAGTTTATGTTGTTGATGTGCGCCAGAAATTCTTCTATTTTATCTTCCCCGTGGTTCCAAATTACGAAGGTGTTGTCTACATATCGAAGCCATGTCTTGGGTTTAAGAGGGGCAGTCTTTAAACATTTTTGTTCAAAGTTTTCCATAAAGAAATTTGCAACAACTGGGCTTAGGGGACTACCCATAGCTACTCCATCTATTTGTTCATAGAAGTCGTTATTGAATAAGAAATATCTGGGTGGTTAAGCAGTGTTCGAAAAGATTAGTGATATCTTGAGGAAACTAGGCAATGATGAGGTTTCCTCAAGATATCACTAAACCTCATCATTGCCTAGTTTCCTCAAGATATCACTAATCTTTTCGAACACTGCTTAACCACCAGATATTTCTTATTCAATAACGACTTCTATGAACAAATAGATGGAGTAGCTATGGGTAGTCCCCTAAGCCCAGTTGTTGCAAATTTCTTTATGGAAAACTTTGAACAAAAATGTTTAGAGACTGCCCCTCTTAAACCCAAGACATGGCTTCGATATGTAGACAACACCTTCGTAATTTGGAACCACGGGGAAGATAAAATAGAAGAATTTCTGGCGCACATCAACAACATAAACTCCAATATACAATTCACCGTAGAAAAAGAAAAAGATAACAGAATAGCCTTTCTGGACATCTCAATCAGAAGAGAAGAAGATGGCAACATTTATCACACCATATATAGAACCTACGCATACTGACAGATATCTTCATAAAACTCCAATCATCATCTCAAACAGAAACTTGGTATCATCAAAACATTGACAAATCGAGCCAAGAAACTTAGCCATCCTGAATTATTAAAGACTGAACTCAAACATCTCCGTACAGTATTCACAGCCAATGGATACACCAACAAAGAAATCAACAGAGCGAACCATCCCAGACAATACAACAACAAGGAACCAGAAGAAAAAATGTCAACCAGGGCATTCTTACCTTTCATCAAGAATGTAACTGACCGTATTGGAAAACGGCTAAAGAAAGAAGACATAAATACAGTATATAGGCCTACCAGGAAAATCAAAAACCTCCTCAGACCGATTAAGGATCAACTTCATCCTCATCAATCAGCAGGCATATACAGGATCCCGTGCAGTTCGGCCAAGTGTATATAGGCACCACTAAATGCATCATCACAACCAGACTTAAAGAACGCGAAAGATACAGCCACCTTAAACGAGTGGAAAAGTCGGCAGTAGCAGAACACTCTCTACTTGAAGGCCATACAGTACAATACAACAACACAGATATATTATCTAACTGCACACACTATTTTACCCGTTTGCAACGAGAAGCCATTGAAATATTCAAACATCAAAATAGTTACAATAGAAAGGAAGAATTGTTAAAAGTCAACAAAGCATGGATACCAGTCTTAAAAAAGCCAGTTGTAAACCCCTACAAGAACAATCTACTAGAACATCAGACAGCAACCTCATTGGTGCAATGGAAGACCCTAATGCTAACCAACGAGAAAGCAGATACAATTTATGAAGTAACGGACTGCGCAGAGAACACGTCGCGGATAAATGTATAAATAGGACAGGTAGTCGACAAAATTGCCAGTATCAAGACAACCCTTGAGGATGCCAGACGCAGTCTCTGGCGAAACGTCGGGGAACTACAAGCCTCAAGACCACGGGCAACAGCCCGGAAATCTTCTACAAGATCATCATAATTTTAACAGCCAAAAAACTTGGTTTTACGATATTTGTTAGCTGTTGGTCGCATTGATTATGTTCCTTGCCTCTGATCCTGAGAGTCGTGGGTCCAAACATGGCCAAGATTGATGGATTAGGATGGAAAATTCCAAGGAGCAAGTCCTCCAGAGGGACTTTAAACTGTTGGTCCCGATTTTCAGGCTCGTAAAAGAATTGTAAGTTGTAATAGAACAACTTGAAGACAATAACCTCATGGACATGGTTTAGAAGAACCTAGTATAAACAGCAACAACTTAATGCGTTCAAACCATTATAACCTTATATTTGAAGACAAAAATTATACGCTCAGACTGGGGTTTGAACCCAGGACCTTTGGCTGTCTAGGCCAATGATCTACCGCTGACTTACCTGAGGAACTCCAATCTAAATGTAAATGTTTCTCTTATATAATGTTAATTTAGTATTAGGCGATCGGGAATTAACATTGTATAAGAGAAAAATGTACGCTCAGATTGGAGTTTCTCAGGTAGCTCAGTGGTAGAGCATTGCCCTAGAAAGTCAAAGGTCCTTGGTTCAAACATCAGTCTGAGCATATAATTTTTCTCTTCAAATATAATTTATCCTTCAGTGAGAAGTGTTAAATTAATAATAAAAACATCATTATAACGTTCATGTAATGGACTAATATCATGTGATTTTCTGATTTCTGTATTTTTACTTCTTCTTCTTCCTTCCAAGTATTAGGCCAAGGCCTGTTACGATCCTATAGAAAATTTTCCCTCCAGCGTTTCATAGGACCAGAGGCTATAAGATGGCAGCCCCATCACTGGTCTTGCCTTCCTTTGGCCGGCAACCAATCGAAGGGACTATTATTATGCTTTCAAGTCTTATACGAGAATATTTTTACTTCTGTTAATTATAATTGTTATTTCTGTTTACAGTTTATAAATTTGGAGCCATCAATGCCTTTAACTGGAGGTAAAACCATACCACATCACTCTCTCATTGCTGACGTCGTGTTTAACAATGTGACATTTGCATATCCAACCAGACCTCAACAGGTAAGCAACTATCCAACTTGTAAGCTTTTTATAAACTACAATATTTACACATGTGTTAGTCATACTTTTTATATTTAAATATTGAGCCAAATATTGGTGTGGAACTTATATTAATTTGATTGCAGTAACAATAAAAATAATTAAAGCATATTCTTTATGAAAAACAAGTTTTATTAAATTAAAATGTTTCATTAATATTTTATTTTAGGAAGTGACATTTTGAGGTTATTTTAATAAATTATTTTTAGTCTGTTCATCTTACCTCAATATTAATGTTGAATTGTTTTCTAGAACATGTTTCGATTATATCATAATCATCATCAGCATCTTGCCCAGACTGGTTAGATTTATGTTGCACACCCTGGATGTCAATGTCAGCTCCATCCTGTGGTTGGCTAAAGTACCTCCAAACAAGGTCACGCTTCATCGTTATTTCAAAATTCATAGCTCTGTTTTTATTCTTTTGAATATCTATATTCAATATCTATATTCAAAAGAACAAATACAGAGTTATGAATTTTGAAATACCGACGGAGCGTGACCTTGTTTGGAGGTTCTTTGGCCAACTACAGGATGGAGCTGACATCAACATTCAGGCTGTGCAACATAAATCTAACCAGTCTGGGCAAGATGCTGATGATGATTATGATATAATCGAAACATGTTCAAGAACAAATCAACATTAATGTTGAGGTAAGATGAACAGACTAAAAATAATTAATTAAAATTTAAATTATCCAGTCTTCTAACTAGCCTGGTTTCAAAGCCTGGGCAGCTTCATCTTCCATAATTTCTCGTCGACTGATGTTATGTCAATCAGAAGAACTGCTTCTTCCTCCCTCTGATCGACATAACATTAGTCGACAAGAAATTACTGAAGATGACAGAGGGAGGAAAAAGCAATTCTTCTGATCGACATAACATCAGTCGACGAGAAATTACTGAAGATGAAGCTGCCCAGACTTTGAAACTGGTCTAGTTAGAAGCTGGATATGAGGTGAGGTATGAAACATTTTAATTTAATCTTAAATTAAACCTCATAGTGATTTTTTCCTATAAAAGTTCAATATAAGTTTTATTACATGTAAAAATCATCTGAGTAGAATGGAAAAAAATAGATTTTCAAAATTGGCATTCCAATATACTCCAATTGGACATAGGGACAAAGGAAGACCAAAACATCGGTGGAAAGATCAAGACCATCTTCGTTAGGTTTACCCTCACAGGTAATATGGCCTAAAATGGATTTGTTCATGATGATGATGATGATGTTTTATTACCTGAATTCTTACATTTGATGATTTTCTGAACATTCCACTACCATCAATGTTGCTTCTTTCCCACAAAATGCTGTCTGTTTTCATTGTTCTTTTTAGAGAGGTATCTTCTGATTCATTCAATGTCAAACTTTTTTAGATTCAACATCACATATTTTTTTTCTGCCTCTCTTGTACTAATCTCTTCTGCATATTTCACCACCCCTAATTTGAACTTTGCTGTATAACTTGCAGTTACATGACTCATGATCTGCCTTCAAACTTCCAAAACCTTCAATGAACTACAGAAAATACATAAAACCTGTCACATCAGGAAATAATTTGGGTAGGGGAAGTTTGCACTATCTGCAGCCTTACCAGCCCCCCCCCCCTCTTCCTGCCTTCAGTGTCATCAATAATGGAATTTAAGTACCATTGAACAGCAAAATAACTTTGACTGTTTGATATATTTAGTAGAACATCTAGAGAAAGTTTGATATTTTATCTTAAAAATTCATCTTAAAATGGAGCACATTTTGTAAAGGGTGCTTCAGAATTCCTATTACAGACTTCTAGGAGTTTTAGAGAGGACTACATAGATAAATTTTTTATGTATTTATTTAAATTAATTTTTAAAGATTAATTTTTCTTTCTTCAATTAGATTCTGTCCAGGATTGGAAAATGTTAGTTTAAATAAAAACATCGAAAATATGAGCTTTACCATTAAAAAGTAATGTATAAATTCCCAATAAAAATACTTCTGTCAGTTGGCGTGATAGTAGCGACAGCTATTAGCCTTTGGACGAACAAGAATTGTATAAGTTGAAAGAAATGTTTTGTTAATGGTGTAATGGACAGCACACTCATATGTAGAATGAGAGGTCCAGGGTTCAAATTCCAGTTCCAACATTAATTTTTCTTTCTTAAATAACATAGATAAAGTTTTGATTAAGAATCCATGACTGGAAATGCATTGTTTCGATGCCAAATAAATCTCATTTCACTAGAGACAATTAGCTCTAGCCAGTATGCACTATAAGAGTGGTTTGATACTTTTGAAAATCTGGTTCTACATCACTTACAGAAAGTTTGAAGTAGAGCCTATATATGGATTGAACCTATACATGCATAAATACAGTAAATTGTTTTTAAACAAAAATGTTACTATGAAACAAAACAAACAAAAAATACAAAACATTTTTGAGATATAGAACTGTTATAGTTTTGTAATGCCTTAGACCTGGCATTGAAGCCATTTACATTCTTGCTTTCCCATACTTCTGATCAAATGAAAATTCACCCTGAAACTTTGTTGATACAATCCACACACTACAAGGGTCACTCAGAAAAATTTTTAGATACACATCAGTTAAGTACTATAATTAAAACCTTGCCATTACATTTTCTCAAAGTACTCTCCCTGAGCATCTATACATTGTTGCATCCTCCTGAATCACGGTCATCCAGTGCACAGAGCTCTTCTTGGTATGCTGCAACAACATCTTCAAGTGTTGAAAACCATTTCCCATGCATTGGGCTTTCACCATAGGGAACAAAAAGAAGTCACGGAGTACCAGGTATGGACTATAAGGAGGATGGGTCAACAGCTGCACAGGAGTCCCCCTTAGAAAATCCTTTGTAAAATGTGTGGTGTGGGCAGAGGCATTGTCGTGGTGCACTGATGCCCCTTAATTCAGCTCTTGTGCACTTTTCTCGTAATTTTTGGAATACTTTTGGGAGGGCAACTGTGGTGTACCACTGTGCGGTCACTGTCTTTTGATGCTCAAGTGGTATTGTTGCCACATGACCACCTGTAGCAAAGAAAGTGAACACCATTTTCTTCCCAACACTTTTTGCTCTTTTCACTTTGACAGGCCAATTGTCATCAGGGAAGAACCATACCAACAACCGACTCTTTGTATCTGGATCATATTGGTAAATCCAGATCTCGTCACGAGTAATGATCTCAGAAATATGGCAACAGTCCCCATTGTTGAATCTCCAAAGCATTTCATGGCACCATTCCACTTGAGTGATCTTTTGACCTTCAATGAGACTGTATGGCACCCAACGAGATGACACCTTGTTGACACTAAGATAGCTGTGCAGAATTTTTGCAACACTCCCTGATCCAATCCTTAAGAATGCTTCAATGTCTTCATAAGTCAAACGGGCATCTTCTCGCACTATCTTCTTCCACAGCATCGATGTTTTCCTCAGTCACTGTCATCGATGGTTGCCCACTCCTCTCCTCATCTTCAAGAGAGGTTCTACCCCTCTTAAATTCTGCAAACCAATTGAAAACTGTGACATTGTAAGGAGCAAGGTCCCCAAAAGCCTGTGTAAGCCTTTCAAGTTGATTGAGCCTGGTTTAAGCCACTTTTAAAATCATAAAAAATCATTACATGATAATGTACTTGCTGCAGTTTCATGCTATAGACTGAGAGTTACGTCCACCCCCTACCATTTGACCCACAGCTGCTAAGGGATGAGGGGTTCAGGCAGGCGAATAATATGTCAGCTGACTAACAAACGACCTTCCAACATGCTGCTGGCACTGTTATCTTTCTATTTTAAACAGTACAGTCAGGTCTAAAAACTTTGTGAGTGACCCTTCTATAAGATATTTGTGTACCAAAAATCCAACTGTAAATTTTAACTGAAAGATCCTAAAATCTATGCTGGAAAAGTATGATGATATAGCTGTGTCTGTTTAATTTGAACTAGTTGATTTAATTACTAGAAAAAAATGTATGGACCGATGATAGGGCCAGTAATGCACTATGGCAGTGAGATTTGGTGTTTTCAAAGAACAGAAATATAAATAAGACATAAACACATTTTTTAAATGTATTTCAAGACTTAGTAAAGCTATTTCTAACTGTGGGATCTTATATGAATTTGGGTCATTTCAGGACGACGTAAATTGCAAAATTCGTTTACTCAAGTACTGGTTACAGCTAAACCAAGGAGAACAAACAATGCTTAGATCAATTTGTTACGACCACCAAATTAGGAACATAGATGTGAAATTCTGGGCGGACGAGGTTAGAAGGGCACTCCAAAAGATTGGGATGGGTTGGCTATTGGAAAAAGGGACCAAAAATCACAAGAATGTATGGAGGAAAATAAGGAGGAGATACTTAGATATAAACCAACAAGATATTATTGCTAATTGTACGGGAAAATATTCACTGTGTTTACACAATACAAGTTTGGGAAAAAAGAATCATATATATATATATATATATATATAATATGTATACAATCTAGGATTTAAAGAGAGATCAGAGCTTGCTTGGTTTAGGTTGGTAATATGTAAATTTCTAAAAATTACCAACGATCACAATATGCAAATGTGTCTCATGTGTGGGACCTTTGAGGGCGAAATACATATGTTAGAAAATGTAATGATTTGGAATATTGGAGTCATCAATTGTTGCATGAAAGGTTTCTAAATTCAAATCTTGAAAGATTGGCATGCTATGAGTTTATATATTAAATTTGGGAATTTTTAACATTATGAGGTTCAATTAATGAGAATTAAATTAATCGTGATTTCTTCTTACCTCATACTTCTATGTTTTTTTAAACACAGCACTGCAGTATTGGCGACCCATTGTCGTCATTGTCAGCTGTTTTCACGACTGTCAATTTTTTCTTTTGCCAGTAATTATCCAAACTGCCATCTGGTGTTCTTTTGAAGGAATTACTCTCCAAACTGCCATCTGGTGTTCTTTTGAATGAATCATTTTCTAAACTGCTATCTGTTGTATTTTTGAAGAACTTTGTAATCAAGCTCGGTTCGTCTGGAATCTCGATGTTCATGGTTCTAGTATGATTTTTTTGAATATATATTTTTTTCCCAAACTGTTAAATCCAAAGGTTTAGATAGATGTTTCAAAAGTTTTGCTTCTTTTTCAATCCTAAGATGCTATGTGCATAGTTTATTAGAGCATCATAGGATTGGAAAAGAAGCAAAACTTTTGACACATCTATCTAAACCTTTGGATTTAACAGTTTGGGAAAAAATATATATTCAAAACAACCATACTAGAACCATGAACTTCGAGATTCCAGACGAACCGAGCTTGATTACAAAGTTCTTCAAAAATACACCAGATAGCAGTTTAGAAAATGATTCATTCAAAAGAACACCAGATGGCAGTTTGGAGAGTAATTCCTTCAAAAGAACACCAGATGGCAGTTTGGATAATTACTGGCAAAAGAAAAAATTGACAGTCGTGAAAACAGCTGATGATGACGACAATGGGTCGCCGATACTGCAGTGCTGTGTTTAAAAAAACATAGAAGTATGAGGTAAGAAGAAATCACGATTCATTTAATTTTTATATGCTACGAGTTAATGATAAACCCAGAAAATTGGCTAAATGTAGGTAAATTTCTGGACAAGACAGAAAATAAGAACAACACTCATTCGTGAATAAATGAATGCATAAACAAAATGTAATATCATTAATATTTAATAACTATATGTAACTTAATTAATGTGAAACTAGCGCCATTTTTATTCATATAAAAATAAAAAGGGGTACTGTTGTAGTTGAGTTGTTCACTTTTTGAAATAATATTTATTTCTTCCAAACTTCTCGGCATAACACCATGGATCATTACCTTGATGAACAAGTGGTGGGAGAAACATATAGTCTAAGTGAAACTGACTAAAATAATAAAAAATTGTGTAGATCAGTCTGAATGTAATGAAAAGTAAACATAATAGGTTTTGAATTAGCATTAGGCAAGGTAGAGAGATAATTTATGTAAGATTTATACACTTTCTTTCTAGGACTTTAAAAGTACCTTTTATGCCATCAATTTTTTTAAAAAATGATTGTACGTCTTTTCTCAGGTTGTATTGAAAAATTTCAATCTGCATTTACCAGCAGGAAAGACCGTTGCAATAGTTGGGTCATCAGGTAATGGAAAATCAACAGTTGCAGCTCTTCTTGAAAGGTAAATTTGAACATTTATTTGTTGTGATTTGCCTCCTTACCTCTTCGGTTTTATCATCACCACCACCATCCGGTATCATGACAGCTGCCATTGTCTTCTGGAAACCAAATGCCATTCCTCTCTGTCCATCCATTGATCTTCCTCCAATCTTCTGACAATCATAGCTGCTTGCACACCCTATATCCAGGTTTTATTTGGTCTTCCTTTCTTCTTTCTTTCAATTGAGATCCATTCCATAATAAATTTAGGCAATCTTTGCTCTGGCATTCTTTTGACATGGCCGTACCACTGTAATCTCTTCTTTTATATGATGTCTATGATGTCCGGCTCCTCTTGTACACCCATAATTTCCTTTATTTTTTTATTCATTTTCTATCCATTCTAGATTTTCCAGCTGATCTTCTTAAAACATCCATTTCTGTACTTAAAATTCTTTTTATTTCCCTGTGGTAATTTGCCAAACTAAAAGGATTAAGGAAGTCAAATGATTTTAAAAACTAGAGAAATTTATATTATTTGTAGTACAATATTATCCTTGTATTATGGGGTAACTTTATACCAAGCAATTTTATTCTAGATATTATTTATATATTTAAAAATATTCATCAAATACAGCAGTTTCATATCAATATTAAGGTAATTCAATGTCATACTTCATAGGCAAAATCACATTAATATTTTTATGTTGATAGAATTCAATAAAACTTATGGGACACTGGCCCGTCGCTGGGCATATATTTTAATTACACTTAAGTTTTCCCTGTTTTGCAAGCTCCACATTAATCATTTAGAATAGTGTCTTTGCATTAATTACAGAAATACTTAAATATAAAACCCAAACATTAATTACATAAAGTAAATAAAAATAAAACATTGTTTTATTTGATTTTCATATTTATTGATGTTTTTATTATTGATTTAACATTTCTCAATGAAAGATAAATTAAATTTGAAGAGAAAAATTTTCGCCTAGACCGGGACTCGAACCCGGGACCCTTGGCTTTCCGGGCCGAGTGCTCTACCAACTGAGCTACCGAGGCGAGTTACGATCTAGATGCAAATTTTTCTCTTATATACGTTGTAATTCCCTATTGCCAAATGCTTTTGAAACCATTGTTTCTATCTTTGCAAATGGCGGCCTCTTAGTTAAGAAGACATTTATTGGGAATTTAACATTACTTTATAAAGCTAGTAAGGCTTCTAATGATGTTTTTATTATTGATTTAACATTTCTCAATGAAAGATAAATTAAATTTGAAGAGAAAAATTTTCGCCTAGACCGGGACTCGAACCCGGGACCCTTGGCTTTCCGGGCCAAGTGCTCTACCAACTGAGCTACCGAGGCGAGTTACGTTCTAGATGCAAATTTTTCTCTTATATACGTTGTAATTCGAGTCCCGGTCTAGGCGAAAATTTTTCTCTTCAAATTTAATTTATCTTTCATTGAGAAGTGTTAAATCAATAATAAAAACATCATTAGAAGCCTTACTAGCTTTATAAAGTAATGTTAAATTCCCAATAAATGTCTTCTTAACTAAGAGGCCGCCAATTGCAAAGATAGAAACAATGGTTTCAAAAGCATTTGGCGATAGGGAATTACAACATATATAAGAGAAAAATTTGCATCTAGATCGTAACTCGCCTCGGTAGCTCAGTTGGTAGAGCACTTGGCCCGGAAAGCCAAGGGTCCCGGGTTCGAGTCCCGGTCTAGGCGAAAAATTTTTCTCTTCAAATTTAATTCATATTTATTATATAATTCAGTGACAGCTGTTTCGGTACACTGTACCTTCTTCAGACATGTTAACAAATTATGAATTGTGTTTATGAAGAAGGTACAGTGTACTGAAACAGCTGTCACTGAATTATATAATAAATATGAAAATCAAATAAAACTACATTTTATTTTTATTTAATTAATAAATATGGATTTTCATCAAGTAAACACCAACTCAATTGATTAATTACATAAACACTTTAAAATAAAACCTAAACAAAACATACAAACAATGTATCTCGCATATCTCACATATGTCCTGCATAGAGATTGAACTGCATTTTTTGATTTGTGACGTCATGGAGATGCCCAGGCACCTCCGTTTGTGCAGTCTGTGATCGGTATTCACATTTTTTGTTCATATTTTCAAAATTCAATTAAAAAACTACTTGGCAAAGTGACATTTTTTCATCCATCTCATTTAATTTTAATAGTGGTTTCACCATGTATGTTATACTTAAATTTGTGTAATTATGTGGAATCTCATTGTGACACTAATAGCCTTAGATAAAGAGCATCATTAAATAATATAACAACATTCATTCATTCATTCATAGTGTTCTGCTCAAGAGCAGGTATTTCACTGCAAACTCAGCATTCTCCACTCTTTCCTTAACCCAGCTTTCCTTTTTGTATCTGCATACAAACCATTTATTTTAATATTGTCTATCATTTGATGTCTTTTTCTGCCTCTAACTTTCTTTCCGTTGACCATTCCTTCAGCAGGCAGTTTCTTCTTAGCCAGTGCCAATCCAATTTCTTTTCCTCTTTTTTACGAGTTCTAGCATTGTTCTTCTTTCACTCACTCTGTCTAGCACATCTTTATTTCTTACTTTGTCCATTTTATACATTCCATTCTTCTCCATGCCCTCATCTCAAGAGCTTCCAGTCGCTTTTCAATATATAATAACAATAACCTGAAATAGCTGTTTACTTTCAGATTTTACGATGTTGATAAGGGTTCAATATCTGTTGGTGGAACTGACATTAGAAACCTGAATCCTTCATGGCTGAGAGGAAGAGCAATAGGGTTTATAAATCAAGAACCCATTTTATTTGCTACAAGCATCATGGAGAACATCAGATACGGGCGACCTAGTGCAACTGACAATGAGGTAATAATGGAGGCTAATAGTTATTTTTGTTGTTTTATTTTATTTAACAATGTTCTGTAATATGTAACATCATTTGTACTACAATTTAAATCTGGGGTGAAATGACAAATTTTTCTCAGAAGCCTCTTTTTTTCAGGATTCAGACTCTTTTATGTACTGTAAATGTGCAACTTGAGACCTAATGGCTTTAGTTCTCTTCCAAAGAAACCCATGCTCAGGAGTTTTATGCCCTGAAAATTTCATTGACCCTGGCCAGGTTTGAAAGCACAAACCTAGGAACCAGAGATGAGCATGATAACCACTGGTTCTTCAGAACTGACGCACAGTATCAGCCTTTTGATATAATTAATAGTGAGTGGAGAACATATTTTTAACAACTCACCTCATACAAATTCAAATTTCTTTGAGACCATTGGTTTCAGATGACTTTTCGTCCCTCTTCAGTCATGACTCCAACTGTTGAAATTCTCTGGTTATTGATTTCTCTATGGTCACCTGTAGTGCTGTCATCTTTGATGACCATAGAGAAATCAACAATCAGAGAACTTCAACAGTTGAAGTCATGTCTGATGCAGCAGATAAGATATGACCCTAATTGAGTATACTGATTAATAAATACGATTAATCAATAAAGAAAGAATGAAATTTTTTTAGTGGAACTTGATGATTTTGAAGTTTAATAATTTGGTTGAAGAATTTGTTTCCTTCTTAGCATCTGCAGTTCATCATATTTTACCTGGTCCCAAACATCCTGCTAGAAGATATTTTGATGCACGAAAAAAGAAAATAGCTGCAAATAATCAACAAACTTATAAAACATCTACTAATCCTCAAAGGGCTTCGAAACGAAATAGACTAAAGAGGAAAAATGAATATAGGTATCAGCTGACTCAATTTTATTTTTACAACCAACGTAGGAAGGCTCTCCGACAAGTATTTCAAGGAGACAATATTTCATGTTTTATTGATTGCCCTACATTACATGAATATTTCTCAAATTTGTTTTCTACACACAATGACTTTGTTTGAGAAGAATACCCAAACAAACTAGGTGAAGTTGAAGCTGTTCAATTAGATGAAACATTTGATACTTCTGTAAGTACAAATGAAATTATTGAGGCTACGAGGAAAATTTCAATAGACACTGCCAGTGGGCCAGATCATGTAATTGTAAGAGCAATTAAAAACAATGTCGCCACTGAAATCATATCTCTAATTGCTACAAGAATGCTAGTTTCAGGAATTGTGCCACCAGTATTACAGAAAGCTCAAACTGTATTAATTCATAAGAGCGGTGATAAAAACGAACTTTCAAACTGGCGTCCTATAACCATTTGTTCAGTAGTTTGGAGAGTAATCGAAAGAGCCCTTAATAAATGCCTGTATAGTTACATATCCTTCAATGAACACCAGAGAGGTTTCATAAATTCTCCAGGCACACACATTAATACATCTATCCTAAATAGCATCTTACAATCAGCAAAACAAAAGAAAGAGTCTGCATGTATAGTTTTTTTGGACATAAGTAAAGCCTTTGATAATATAGGACATAATCATCTTAAGAACACATTACAAACTGTCGGTGTGCCAAAACAATTATCAAAATTAATATTAAATCTCCAGGAAGGAAACACGACTCAGATTGAAACCCATCAAAATAAAACTAAACCAATTACTATCAATCGAGGAGTTCTACAAGGTTCTCCGTTATCACCATCTTTATATAACATTGCAACTAATCATATTCTCGATGAACTCTCAGAAAAATCAATAAAAAGTCAATATGGTTATCTACTACTTCCGGATCAACCTCATCTAACAATTATGAGCTTTGCTGATGACACGGTGATTATAGGGAAAGATGTAGCAGCTGCCAGTGAACTGACAAGAATTGTTCTACAGAGGTTTCAGGAAATAGGCCTTCAAATTAATGTTTCCAAATCAGCAGTGCTTTCAATCGAGAAAGGTAAACTATGTGAAAAAGATCTCCAATTTGATGGACATGCAATTCGTGCCCATAAAATCACTGACACTATTCGTTACTTAGGTGTCAGCTTTTCAGATCATATAACTTTTGATTCTAAGCAAACCCTTACTAAATTACGGGATAATATTGAAACTCTCATTGCTTCACCGCTGTTACAGCCTGATCAGAAATTTACAGTTTTAAATTGTTCCATATCTCCAACTCTAATCTACCCGTTTCAAACAGTACCACCAAATCAAATACCAAAAACATTTTTAGTGAATTGTGATAAACTTTTGAGAAGTGGACTTAAAGAAATTTTACATCTTCCGATGGATGTCCCTGATCACATGTTATATACTGAACGTCGGAATAAAGGACTTGGTTTATTTTGTGCAACGTGGGAAACAAAATTACAGCATATAAACATTTGCCACATTCTTCACCAAGACAATAATACATACATTACTACTCTCCGAAACCTAAAAGAGGAAAGTTTACAATGTGTGAGAGACCTTAACATTGAACCTAGTGACATCAACATTAACACTCGAAGTCTTCTACCAGATGCAAGGAAACTCAGGAAACAACTAAGAGACAAAGAAGCAGTTCTCTGGAGTCAACTTCCTCATAAAGGAAAAGGCGTTGTTCTCTACAATGAATATACACCGGCAAATCAATGGATTCGTGACCATCAGGGATTGTCTTGTTCCGAATGGAGAGAAGCGATTAAAATGCAAGCCAATGTATCGGCGGTGCGTTCTTTGCCGGGCAGGTCTAGGGACGATACCCTCTGTAGACGTTGTCGCAGAGAGCACGAAACCCTTGCACACGTCCTTGGGGCCTGTCCATTTGGAGAATCACTGAGAAATATTCGGCACCACACTATTCGAAATATGATGGCAGAAGCCTTGCGAGATTTTGGATACACAGTTTATGAGGAAGTACATGGTGTGGCCACTAATGGGAGTAACAGACGAATAGATATTATTGCATTTAGACCATCCTCTAAAATTGGTATGATATTAGATCCCACAATTCGTTTTGAGACTCATAGTGGCCAACCTGAGGAAGTTGACTCTGAAAAGAAAGCCATATATGAGCCAACAATTGACTATTACAAAGATAAATACCAACTAGATAGTATAACTGTCACAGGATTGATGATCGGGGCAAGAGGTACTATACCAGGATTCTTAGCCAAATTTTGGAATTCCTTAGATTTGGACAGGGTGTATCTTTCTAGAATTGCCATCGCTGCCATTAGAGGATCAATTTCAATTTGAAGAAACCATATTTACAAAATTACTTTATAGTATGTATACTTCAATTAGGCCTACAAGTTGAATTTTTTAAAATATATTTACAAAATGTATTTCATCAATTACAAAAATTAATTGTCTGTATCACTTTGTCCTTGAAGCAATCCTCTAATGAGGAAAGTTTTATATAATAATAATTTATTTACTTACAGTCTGATTATCTTACCTCAATATTAATGTTGATTTGTTCTTGGACATGTTTCAAAACAATTCAGCTTGTCCAGATGATAAAACAATTGTTTTGAAACTTGTTCAAGAACAAATCAACATTAATATTGAGGTAAGATGATCAGACTGTAAATAAATAAATTAAAATAACCTCAAAATATCACTTCCTAAAATTAAATATGAATATATTACATAGTAAATTAAATAAATATCTTATTGGTAAAAGTTCCCACAAGTAGCGGTGGGAAACCTAAATGCGAAGAGGTCATAAAGATGTAACCCAGAAATTCTTAAGCCAGGCCTAGTCAAAAACATCATGTTTGGAAGAAACTTCATTCTTCAAAATTTACAAAAAGTCGTCTGAAACCAATGGTCTCAAAGAAATTTGAATTTATATAAGGTGAGTTGTTAAAAATATGTTCTCCACTCACTATTAATGATATAACCTCATAATGTTTACTTCCCAACATTGATTTTAATATACTTTTGATATAAGTTTATATGTCCCAATTTAATATATTGTGATTAATAAAGAATGATTAAGTTTAGAATACTTACTTAATTGAGAATATTTTTGAAATGACATATTTTGATTTAAAGTTGATTCAGAAACATACATCTCACTGCGTAAGATGAATTCTCTCACCTGAGCAAGTTTTGGAGACCTAATTTCCTTTCTAAATTAAATCCCAAAAGACGAATCCCTATGGTATATATGGGAATTGAATCCAGGATCTATGGGATAGTCATAGTGTTATTTCTTAAATATAACGATATATTTAATAAATTATAGGTACTTTTGCTATCCCAACTTCTCTCAAAAACCATTAAACTGAAAATACATAAAAATGTTATTCTCTTTTTCCAAACTAAAAGATATACATTCTGAAGAATAAATATAAAGCCATGAATTTTGATATTCCTGACGAGAATAATTTGATCTCCAAGTTCATAAAATCGACACCAGATGGCAGTTCAGAAGATGGTGTTAACGGCAAAATTTTGACAGTTGGAGTTCGACTGAAGATGGAAGTAAAACTATACTTTTGAAACTGGTATCGTGAAGACACGCAACTTTATGAGGTGAGATGTTAAATCATTTTCTCCAACTCATTCATTAATAATAATAATAATAATAATAGTAATAATAATAATAATAAATCAATATTTTTAGGCCATTATACTAAAATCAATGAACAAAGGTGGTTGTTAAATTAATATTGGGAAGCTAAAGCTACAACTATAATACAAATAAGTAAATTAATGAACACAATTAAATTATTGTAAATCAATGGTAAAGAGAAAAATGTTTGCCTGAACCGGGAATCGAACCCCGAACCTTTAGCTTTCCGTGCTAATGCTCTGTCCACTGAGCTAATTCAGGCTTCATTCCCATCCAAGCAGAAATCCTTCCTTTACCTTATTCTACTGGTCCCACATTCAAATGCAATGAATCATCATTCACAAATACACAATGAATGGCGTCTACATTAAGAAGACATGAAGGTAAAGCTAAAGGTTCGGGGTTCGATTCCCGGTTCAGGCAAAAATGTTTCTCTTTACCATTAATTTTCAATAATTTAAAGGTGGTTGTGTTTATATGAGTTCTGCACATCTAAATCATAATGCTTTCAGAGAGCCAATCGCCTGCAACTATTGTAAGTTAAATGAGGTGGAATATGTACTTCCATGATGTACTGGACCTACCTGACCTGCCTTCATTCGTGCTGAGAGCTATAGCTTTAAGATAAAATGTAGTATTCTTAGGTCTGGTTTAATGGAAGGGAAGACGAAAAGAGCAGTATAAATATGACAGGCAATAAAAGAGAATCAGTCTCAATTCAACCCTTGAGGATGCCAGATACAGTCTCTTCTAGCCATGTGACCATAGACAACTAGTCTGGAAGAAGTCATTAAACTATAATATCACTTTATTCTTTATATTCTTGTTAATGGAATAATTTAAATGTATTACAGGTAATAGAAGCAGCTAAAATGGCAAATGCACATGAGTTCATAGAATCATTTCCAGAGGGGTATTCCACAGTGGTAGGAGAACGAGGTGTAACTGTTTCAGGAGGACAGAAACAGCGCATAGCCATTGCAAGAGCACTTCTCAAAAACCCTGCTATCTTAATTCTTGATGAGGCTACCAGGTATTAATATTTAATGTTTTTTACATCTTACCTCATATTTTATGTTTCCTTAAACACGAGAACTACCTTTCAAGAGAACCATCTCTCTCATTTTCAACTGGTAGTCATAATGTTGGTTGAAAATAAGAGATAGTTCTCTTGAAAACTAGTTCCCATGATTAAGGTAACATAATCAATTTAAGTATCTTGGATATTACCGAGGTGGTCCAATGTTTCAGGAGCTTGTCATTCCGCTAGAGCAGAGACTTCTCCCCTCTAACTGCCCATGGACGCTCCGTAGCACAGGCATTGCGAGCTGTTTAAGGGTCCTGCGCCGTAGCCGAGCGGTTAAGGTAGGAAGCCTTGGCGCAGAGCTACGGGACTTGCGCTGGTTCGAGTCTCCATGGGGAAGAAATTTTCTCATGGTATTTCGGCCAGTATGGGACCGGTGCCCACCCAGCATCGTGAGGCAATTGGGTAGCTACAATAAGTAGCGGCTCCAGGTTGAGGAACCAGCTATAACGGCTGGGGGACTCGACATGCTAACCACATGTCACCCCTACACTGGCTGTTGTTCATCTACCTCTGTGATTGACACATGTGGATGTGAAGGGCCAGCAGCCGGCTGGTAAAAGGGCAACCGCTGAAAAGTGGAAAGACCCTCAATCGGAATCGGAATCGGATATTATCTCTCTATCTGGGATGAAAAGGATATCCCTGAAAAAATTACTAGTTATAATAAAAGTTTGGGAATTATTAATCAAGTTATGAAACCATCCCTTGTATAAAAAATCACCATATTACGTTTATATAACACTTTGGCTAGACCAGTGTTGACTTATGGTAGTGAAGCATGGGCACTAAAAAGACAACATGAAAGCAGAATAACGGCTTGTGAAATGAGATTCATGTGCAAAACAGCGGGTTACGCGAGATGGGATAAGAAAAGGAACACCGATATCTTAAAAGAATTGAAGACTACGCCAATTTTGGAATATATTAACCCTTCAGCGCCGACATCCATACGTGATATAGACCCTCTCTTCTTCACTTATTGCCGACATCTATACGTGGTATAGACCTATGCAGGCGTGTTTTCTTTTTGTTCTGGATCGTACATTTTTGAAGCTACAAATATGTAATTTATTTGTGTTTAACGTAGATATCATGAGCTTTTATGACATATGAATAAAAATAAACCCTCAGGGGTCCTCATCTAGAGGATATGTGGATGGCGACCACAAGGTGCCCAAGCTGAGCAAAACATTTCTTCCACTTACTTGTGTTTTGCACTCTTTTAACTTTACTATCTAACCTCCCTTGGTTAACTCTTGTTTTTTCGACCCGACGCTATTAGGGCATCCGAGGGCTAGGGAGTCTTTCCTTTCTTCCATTTCTTCTTTCCTTTATTTTCTTTTCTTCTCCAGAAAAGCCTGACCAGAGGCTATAAGATGGCAGCCCCATCACTGGTCTTGCCTTCCTTTGGCCAGCAACCAATCGAAGAGACTATTATTATGCTTTCAAATCTTATATGAGAATTTTCCGGAAGGATCAAACTATTTACGCTGGAAGGAAAATTTTCTATAGGATCGTAACAGGCCTTGGCCTAATACTTGGAAGGAAGAAGAAGAAGAAGAATAAAAATAATATTTGTTTAAAATTTCATTTGATATTATTTTTTAAAAAAATCAGATGAGATTGAAGTAATCGTAATTTTCTCTAAATGCGCACGACCATTTCATTTGTTTTTTTACTGCTGTATATTCTTATATTTGCATATAAACAATATATTTTTGAAGCCTAAGATTGTAGCTTTCTATCTAAGTGTATGAATCAGTTGTGATCACATTTTTTTCATGTGGTATTGAGGTTTCTTACTTCAACACTCGATGGCACACAGACCTAGCTTTGTGCTGCTTTCTGTAGGGCTTCTAATAAACTTATACACAATCTAATTTTTCAGGTCGATAAAATGATATACAGGCTATCGATTGATATATAAATCGACCTGTTTAGGGGAATACCTGATTTATTTTGCCTCTTTCAAAATAGACGTTACTTACAAGGAATCATGGTTCACGGAATCAGTCTGAGGCGCGGTGTCGTGAGTTATATACGTAATTATGGCCAGTTGTAACCTAAAAGACACTTCATCAGAAAAATTACCCCTAAAAGTGATAAATTGAAACCTCAAAGGAGGTGTGTTGTTTGTATTAAACATAGGAGAAGAAAGACATCTGTTTATTGTTGCCAGGAATGTGACGTAGGTCTGTTTATTGAAGAGTGTTTCGAGCTGTATCACACCAAGCTCAACTACGAGGTAATGCGATTTTTTATTTCTAAAATTAGTAGTACTAAAATAAGAGAAAATTATTTTTATGGTCTATGTAGTTGTAAATAACTGCTGTAGAATTTTTATACGAATCCAAGCAATAATTCAGATTCTAAGTATAAACATTGCTAGTGCTTTGACACAAGATTGAGCTTGAGTTCACTCTTCTAAATATTCATTCTGATTTTGGTTATGTCAGCTGCTTTTGTATATACAAGTTATAAATGAATCAGCACTATGCCACACAATATATTTAGTGTCTCGCAGAAAGAAACAGGGGTGTCCAATGTAAGCAAATCAAATTATTTAGTAAAAATGTGTATCATGAGAGAGAATCAGATTTCAAAAATTTTTTTAGATAGTTTATAAAGGCTACTGAACTCCATACGGTGTGTATTAAATTTTGCATTCATTTCTGAGCTAACAAGTAAAAATTTTGTTCAAATCCATTGATATTTTAAAAAGTTACGATCGTTTATATAAATCAGTGTTCTAGGAATACTAAAATGTTAAAATGGCCTCCGTCCATGCAGTAGGAAAGCAAGTAAAAGGGTGCGTCACTGACGGGTTAAACAGTACCAACTAAATTGAAAACACCATCTTGAAAGAATGAGTTCAAATCGGATCCCCAAAGCTGTTTATAATTGTATACCAAGAGGACGAAGATCTCTGGGCTGTCCTATGAAACACCGGAGGGAAAATTTTATATAGGATTGTAACAGGCCTTGGCCTAATACTTGGAAGGAAGAAGAAGAAAACATAAAATATGAGGTAAGATGTAAAAAAAATGACTCATTAATTTGTGAATTAAGAACCTCATAATGTTACTTCCCATATTAAACTATGAATAAATAGAATTATATTTAATACCTCACCTCATAATTTGTGGAAAGCAACAGGAAGCTACCACACTTACAATTCCCTAGTAAAGCTGCAAGCATAGCATGAAAATGCTATGATTGTAGTGAAGGACCTGCCTTTGGGCAGAATTACTAATGATGACCTCATAATTATTGTATATTTCTTGAAGACTAGTTTTGATACATATTCGTATCATTTTCAGTTCTGAAAATAATTTGAAGAAGTATCGAAACTAGTGTCATGAACTCTACAATTATGAGGTGAGGTATTAAATCTAACTCTTAAGAATTAAATAAATTGTGATTATTTCTTACCTCATACTTCTATGTTCCTTTAAACACAGCACTGCAGTATTGGCGACTCCTTGTCACCATAGAAGTATGAGGTAAGAAATAATCACGATTTATTTAATTCTTATGAATTGAACCTCATAATGTTAAAAATTCCCAAATTTAATATATGAGTCTAATATTGTTTATTTTTTATTATTTCACTCACCTCATACTTCATAATTCATAGCAGACCCTGGGTTTCTTCACATAATTTGTGACATTGTCAATGCTGCATCACGTTCACAACTGACGTCCAACGGCCTTCAGAAGGCCGTTGGACGTCAGTTGTGAACGTGACGCAGCATTGACAATGTCACAAATTATGTGAAGAAACCCAGGGTCTGCTATGAATTATGAAGTATGAGGTGAGTGAAATAATAAAAATAAACAATATTAAAGACCCTCATAGTGTTATTTCCTATCTACATAACTTAATATGAGTCTAACTCTATTTATTATAGTTCATCTGATTTAACTTTGCAAGCAATTTGTAGAAAGAGACAGCTGTGATCACCTCTCTCACTTGCACCAGTGTTGGCAGTGTTTCTTCACCAGATGTTAAAAGGGTAAGGTGGAAGATGAAAACTGACAACAGGGTGGGTTCTTCTTCTTCTTCCGAATGCAGTATTGGGTGATGATGCCTGTTCTGCGACTACAAAAACTGATCTTTCCATCAGTTGAAGGATCTTCCGAGGTATCTTTTGCCTTTAGGGTTGAGGTGGTAAATCATCTTTGGTAAACGGGAATTTGACATTCTCTGGACGTGTTGGCACCATTTAATCTGATAATTTTGTATATGTTCAACCATTTCCCTACTATTCCACTGCATCCTTATCTCATCACTTTTCATTCTATCCCTTAATGTTACTCCAGTTAGTGATCGGAGGAATCTCATTTGTGAACTATTAATGCGGGATTTAACTTTTGCTCGAAGTGTCCAGCATTCACTTCCGTATAGTAGAGCTGGTTTGACTATGGCATTATGAAATCTCAATTGGATTTCTTTCCTCATTTGTTTTCCAAAATTTCTCCTAATTATGGGTTCTTTCCTTTGTAACTGGGGAAAGCAGTCAAGGATCTGCCCTTATATCTCCATCTTCCTCTTTGTCAAGTTAAGCCAGATATGCAATAATTAAAATAAACCTCATACTGACATCTTCATCCCACCAAGTCTTAGGCCTATAGGCCTGTTACGATCTCACCGATGAATTTTGTATCCAGCGTTTCCTCGGATTGCCCAGAGATTTCTTCCCTATTGGACAATAATGAAGCATGGCTTGGGAACTCTATCTGAACTCCATCGAAATGATTCATCCAGTTGTTCTGGTATCTATGTATGTATTTAATGACCGGTTCTAAACATAGTTCCTTCAAGATAACATCATTGAGTTTGTGATCCCATTTGGTGTAGCCTGCTGTATATCTCATGAATTTCATTTCAACTCATACTGACACTTCCTTTAAATATCAATGAAAAATAAACATACATTAATCCTACACTCCTCTCTGTACACAGTATAACACATCATCTATATAAAGTGGTCTGCCAAAGTGGTGCGAAATTGAAAATAGACCACATTAATGCCTTTTATTCACCCAGCATTGAACATAAAACATATAAAGTACAGTGGGTGTCATTAGAAACACATATACACACACACACACTCTTTATAATACTCATGTAACTTGTTAGTGTTTATTTAAGTAGAGATAGTTGTGAAGAGGGATGGAAAGTATCATATACTTAAAAAAAATTATGTATCTGATTCTAATTTCTGGATATTATTACAATTTATATTTTTAAATCGTTAGGAAGTTACATTATGAGTTAAATTAATATTGAGAAGCTAAAGCTATTACTATGGTAGAAATAAGTAAATTAATAAACACAATTAAATTATTGTAAATCAATGGTAAAGAGAAAAAAAATGCTATAGCTGTGTTGAGTCCCTTCATGTCTTCTTCAGGTAGAAGCCATTCATTGTGTATTTGTGAATGATGATTCATTGCAATTGAATGTAGGACCAGTAGAGTAAAGGTAAAGGAAGGATTTCTGCTTGGATGGAAATGGAGCCTGGATTAGCTCAGTGGTCTGAGCATTAGCACAGATAGCTAAAGGTTCGGGGTTCGATTCCCGGTTCAGGCAAACATTTTTCTCTTTACCGTTGATTTACATTATGAGGTTTAATTTAATATTTGAGTTTGTATTCTTTAACATTCTTACCTCATATGTTTATTCTGTTGGACGATTGTTTCAAAGCTATTGCTCCATCTTCAGCTTGTTCACAAACTGTGAAGAAGTTTGTACAGTTTGTGAACAAGTTGAAGATGGAGCAATAGCTTTGAAACAATCGTCCAACAGAATAAACATATGAGGTAAGAATGTTAAAGAATACAAACTCAAATATTATTACAATTGTAGCAAATTCTGAAGGAATGTAGCTATTGTAGTTCCCATGGAAAGATTTAAATAATTTTTTTACCAGTCTTCATCGATCTTACGTAGTAGATATTGAAAATGACAATGACTAAAATTTATAAACAAACACACACATATATATATATATAAGAATCAAATGAATCACAATTCATTTGATTCTTATTAAGAAAATTTCATAATGTAAAAATTCCCAAATTTATTATATTAAACATATATATATGTCCACCGCTGTGGTCTCGGTAGTGTGCTGCCTTACATGCAGCAGGCCCGGGTTTGATTCCCGGTCAGGACAGGCTCCTGGGTGAGGCTTTTTCGGGGTTTTTCCTCACCTGTAAGACAAATGTCAGGATGCTTAGGGCGCAATGATCCCCAAAAATCATCCGGCCATCACCATCATCTGTATCATTATCATTCTTCACCAGTGTGGAAAGCAAAGGGGAGCTACCGCACATACAATTCCCTAGTAAAGCTGCAAAGCATAGCATTAAAGTGCTATGATTGCAGTGAAAGATCTGCCCTTGGGCAGAATTATTATGGATGGAGATATATATATATATATATATATATATATATATATGTATCTTGGCATATAGCAATCAGCTAAAAAAAAAAGACTCAGTTTATTAACCAACAGATTTGCACTATTAGGAGTAGGGGTACAACTGTAGTAAAATTTTAAAAATTGCTCCAGTGACCATCCATTCATAGTAATTCTGCCCGAGGGCAGTCTTTCACTGCAATCATAGCATTTTCATGCTGTGCTTTGCAGCTTTACTAGGGAATTATAGCTGTGGTAGCTTCCTGTTGCTTTCCACATTAGTGAAGGATGATGATGATGATGATGATGATAATGATAAGGATGATGATGATGGCCGGATGATTTTCGGGTAAGCTTCCTGACATTTGTCTTACAGGCGAGGAAAAACCCTGAAAAAACCTCACCCAGGAGCCTGTCCCGACCGAGAATCGAACCTGGCTCCGCTGCGTGACAAGGCAGCATGCTACCTCAAGACCACAGTGGTGGACCCAGTGACCATAAGTTTTTTATTATTCACATCAAAACTTTGTATATTTGAAGACAAAAATTATATGCTCAGACGATGGTTTGAACCCAAGACCTTTGTCTTTCTAGGCCAATGCTCTACCTCTGAGCATTGGCCTAGAAAGCCAAAGGTCCTGGGTTTGAGCCCCGGTCGGAGCGTATAATTTTTCTCTTCAAATATAAATTATCTTTCAGTGAGAAGTATTAAATCAATAATAAAAACATCAAAACTTGTATACCTATTGAAATAAAATAATAAAGGTATTCTCCAAAACTCAACAAAATCCAACCATGGGACCCATGTTTTACTTACCTTCTAAAAGAAACCAAATGTCTATTGTTTATGCAGCTGAAATATGTATTTTGTTTACAGTGCACTGGATGCAGAGTCTGAAAAGATTGTGCAAAGTTCATTAGACAATGCAACTAGAGGCAGAACAGTGCTTGTTATAGCACACAGACTTAGCACTGTGCAGAATGCTGATTTGATTGTGGTTCTGCATGATGGTGTCATTGTAGAGGTGAGACAAAAATTCATTCTTTCTTAAGTAACAATAATCATCATCATTTTCCGTACAAGTTTAAGCCCCGGTGGCCTGTTATGATCTGAAGGCAAGATTTAAGATGTTCATCCTTTTTTTTTTATCCTGGTGCTTCATCATCATTTCTCACCCATCATATCATTGATGCCTTCCCCAATTTCAGAAATGGATATTACGTACTATTGATCTAGTGATAGTGCCAAAAATGTTGTAAGATATCGGAAATTTATCAAATTAATTGTAAAGATTGTGAAAGGATATACATAGGAAAAACAAAAAGGAATTTAAATACAAGATTAGAGGAACACCTCAGAAATGTTAAAAATGGAGAAACAGAAAAATCTGCAATAGCTGCACATGCCTGGTCAGAAAAACACAGAATAGAAACCAAAACAAGATTATTTAAACAATTGGAAAAACCGAAGGAACTCACAATTTGGGAAACAATTTACATATGCAAGAATGAAAACATAACTATGAATTTTGAAATACCCGGTGATAAGGAGAGGGGATTGATTTGGAAGTTCGTTGGTCAGCCATCAGATGGCACAGAGGTCAGTCTGCAGGAGAGGAGGCTGTTGGACATCAGTTATGAACGTAATACAGCATTGAGAATGTCACAAATGCAGTGAAGAAACCTGGGTCTGCAAGGGAGTTAAGAAGTATGAGGTGAGTCAAAAACAACTCAACATAAAAAAATGTTGTAAGACAACCTGATGGCACTGGAAAAAAAAAAAATGTATACATCATAGAGTGAAAATGAAAAACTGACTAAGAAGTGCAAAATATTAAGTTTTAAGGAAATTAAAAAAAATGAAAGTAACCACCCAAAAAAACTCAGGTCATTTTTTGTCTTCAAAACATTTTATTTCCTCATATTCTATGTTTTGAGTCACGACTTAGTTAATCTTTCCATTTCAAAAGATAAAAATACAGTATTACCTCGCTTTTATGTTCCCGGATTTAACGTTTTCCTGTCTTTTACAACATTCTTCAAAGGTCTCTTCAGTTTCACTATACTTACTTACTTACCTACTCACTGGCACTATCGAACCCGTAGGTTCATGGCCGCACGGACATAAGCTCTCCATACATCCCTATCCTGAGCTAATGCTTTCAAATCATTCTCTGTATAATCTACTTCCCTCAAATCATAGTTAATGTTATTCTCCCACCTCATTCTTGGTCTACCAACTGGGCGTTTTCCCTCTGGCTTTCCTACAAGAAGCTTCCATGCAAGTCTTTCATTCCCCATACGTGCAACATGTCCTGCCCATCGCAGTCTACGAGACTTAACTGTTCTTATTATATCTGGCTTCCTATAAAGACCATGTAGTTCATTGTTATGTAGTCTTCTCCATTCACCTGTCTGTTCATCTATCTTTGGTCCAAAAATTTTCCTAAGTACTTTATTCTCAAATACTCTTAAAGTAAGAGTCCATGTTTCGCACCCATATAATATAACTGGTAGAATAATAGTTTTATATATTTTCAGTTTAACGTTTTTTGAAAGGAGTTGGGACATCAAGAGTCTCTGCAATGCATAATAGCATGCATTTCCAGAATTGAGCCTATGTTTAATTTCTTTGTGCATCTCATTCCTATTTGTGATCATTGTTCCTAGGTATTTGAATTCAGCCACTTCCTCAAAATTTCCCTCATTTGTCATTAGCTGTCCATTTCCATTTATATAATGAATTTCTACGTGTACCATATATTCAGTTTTATTGATATTTACTTCCAGTCCTAATTTCTTAGTATTACTCAATAGTATGTGCGTATTGTTCTTTAGTATCTCCTCGCTATCGGCCAACAATACTACATCATCAGCATAAACTAACAGCTTATTAATACCATTGAGATGTAAGCCTTCCTCATTCTCTAAAGATTTAATGGCATGCTCTAGTACAAAATTAAATAGTAGAGGAGATAGTGCATCTCCTTGCTTCAACCCATTCTGGATTTCAAAAGTGTCTGAAAACTGTTTGCCTACACGCACCCTACTCTTTGTGCCATTTAGACACATTCGTATAAGTCTAACTAACTTTTTAGGAATTCTGAACTCCAGCAGGATACTATATAACTTCTCCCTCTTAATTGAATCATATGCTTTTTGGAAGTCTACATATAGTTGATGTACAGTACCATTATATTCCCATTTCTTTTCTAAAATCTGTCTTATACTAAAAATCTGATCTGTTGTATACCTGTTTCTTCTAAATGCACATTGATGATCTCCTAGAATGTCATCAATATAGGGAGTAAGTCTGCTTACTAATATATTTGTTAGAATTTTGTACGAAGTTGAAAGTAATGAGATGCCCCTGTAGTTGTTGCAATCAGTTTTATCTCCTTTCTTATAAATTGGTATGATAATTGACTCCTTCAATTCATCTGGAAGAGCTTCTTTTTCCCAAATCATACTAAGCAACCAGCGTACCTTGTCCATAATTTTTTCTCCCCCTGATTTTATCAGTTCTGCTGGAATCTCATCTGAACCTGATGCTTTATACATCTTCAATTTTTCAATCGCCATTTCAACCTCTAATGCACTTGACTCTGCGACTAGCATTTCTGCTGTCTGTAAATTATCCTCCTCAATGTCCTGTTCTGTATGTACATTTAATAGCTGATTAAAGTAACTTTTCCATCTATTTAGTATACTCCTGGAATCTGCAATATTCACAATGTATTGAAATCCTCAATTTTAGATTTCTGCAATTTTATTTTCCTGCTATTTACGTCGATCTTCAGTATTAAAAATTGAAGATATTCAATTTATTTGGTCAATTATCTCGCTTCTGTATAATCGACATAGAGCAGAGCAAACTCATCAAGCCAATGAACGTGGCTTCTGTACAATCGATTAAAAGCAAAGCAAATAATGAGCCAACGATTCTGTACAATTGATAAAGTTCATTGAGCCAATGAAGTTTGCTCAGAGCTGACAATTTCTTTTTATCTCTCAATAATGATTCATACTGCTGCTTGCTGCACCTCTCCTTGTTATTAATTTTCTAAATGGAGAAAGTAAAAGAAAGAAAGTCATTTTATGATGATCTTGTAGAAGATTTCCAGGCTGTTGGCCATGGTCATGAGGCTTGTAGTTCCCTGACGTTTTGCCAGAGACTGCGTCCGGCATCCTCAAGGGTTGTCTTGAGACTGACAATTTTGTCGACTGCCTGCCTTATTTATACATTTATCCGCAACACTTTCTCTATGCGGTCCGTTTCTTCTACAAAGAAGGTAGTCGACAAAATTGCCAGTCTCAAGACAACCCTTAAGGATGCCGGACGCAGTCTCTGGTGAAACGTCAGGGAACTACAAGCCTGAAGATCGTGGCCAACAGCCCCGAAATCTTCTACAAGATCATCATAATAACTCCGGCCGTGAAAGCCTAAGTCAATATAAAAGTCATTTTATGTTTACAGCAGTTCAAAATACACATTACATTGAACTATTATAGGAAATATCACTATGAGGTGTAATTTAAAATAAAATTCTTTATACCTCACCTCGTATCCTAACTTCTAAAATAAATAAAAGACATGAGGCGAGGTGTAAAGAATTTTATTTTAAAATAAAAAACACATTACATTATTTAGCCAATATTGTATATTATCCCAGTCTGTACAAACCATTGGAATTGACAATTTGGGAAAAGATATTCATTCAGAAGAATAAATATTGATCTATGAACTTCGATATTCCGGTGGATAAAAATTGTATTTCCAAGTTTATAATCCCAACCAAAGATGGCAGCACAAGAGGTGATGTCCTTAGAGAAATCAACAACCAGAGAATTTCATCAGTGGAAGCCATGACTGAAGAGGGACAACATATTGTCTGAAACCGCCGGTATCAAAGAAATTTGAAATTATATGAGGTGAGTCGTTAAAAATATGTTCTCCACTACTATTAATGATATAACCTCATAATGTTTACTTCCTAATATTAATTTAAATATAACATTACAATTAATTTTCCTCATTTCTGAGAACTGCTTACTGGTACTAATTTTCATTAGTACATCTTTTCAAAATTTGTCTCCTATCTGACTTTTTCAGTTCCAAGCATTGGTTTAATTGTCTGATTTTTCTGTAGGAATATATATGTATATATATATATATATATATATATATATATATTTAGTATTCTCCAAGTGCAACAGGCCTAGAAGGCCCTTGGCCTACCAACCAACTGCTGTCCTCACATCCACATGTGGTAATCACAGAGGTAGACAATCATCTAGCCAGTGTAGGGATGACATATGGTCAGTATGCCGGGTCCCCCAGCTGTTATAGCTGGTCTTCTCAACCTGGAGTCGCTACTTATTGTAGCTACCCAAATGCCTCATGATGCTGGGTGGGACTGGTCCCATACTGTCCGAAATTCCATGAAAAAATTTCTATCCCATTGTGACTCGAACCAGCGCAAGTCCTGTAGCTCTGCGCCAAGGGTTCTTGCCTTAACCACTCGGCTACAGCACAGGACATATATATAATGCAAAGTATGTAAATTATAAATACATTAAATTATCTTAATTGATAAATGAAGGAAAGATTATAAAACAAATTGTGATTCATGTTAAAATTGACTATTATTTAATGCATTTTATGCTAATAAGGAATTTTTTTTTCAGATGGGTACACATGATGCATTGAAGGCTCAGAGAGGCTTGTATTGGAATCTAATTCGACAGCAGGAAGTATCTGAATCAATGACTAGAAATCTAGTTTAATTATTGTTAATAGCTGTTAACTTACCAGTTAAAATGTACAGTATTTATATGTATTGTTATAGATGACAATGTTATTGTTAGGTATGTGGGAGTTTAAAGTGCTTGCATTTTTTAATGCAGAGACCTGTGTTGTAGTTATTTATGTTGCAAGATACTGAAGGTGTGTTTAAAGATATGTTGAGAGGTATTTCAAAATGAATTATTAAAACACCTTCAATCCTTTCAAAATATACAATTTTATTTCATATTATGTCAAATTTCTGGAAATGAATGTTTTTTTTATCTACCTACAGAGGCTTTTATCATCCCAAATTCACTCAAAAAAAGTTAAAATAAAGACATGAAAAGAAAAATAAATGCCTGAGCCAGGATTTGAACCGGATACCTCTAACCATATATGTTAGCACGATTCCAACTTTGCCACTTGGACATTCCAGCACAAACATGTATCTCTTCTTCTTCTTCCTTCCAAGTATTAGGCCAAGGCCTGTTACGATCCTATAGAAAATTTTTTCTCCAGCGTTTCATAGGACGGCCCAGTGATCTTCTTCCTCTTGGTATATAATTATGAACAGCTTTGGGGATCCGATTTGAACTCATTCTTTCTAGATGATGTTTCCAATTTAGTTGGTACTGTTTAATATATTCCAAGATTGGCGTAGTCTTCAATTCTTTTGAGACATCAGTGTTCCTTTTCCGATTCCATCTGGTGTAATCTGCTGTTCTGCACATGAATCTCATTTCACAAGCCGTTATTCTGCTTTCATGTTGTCTTTTTAGTGTCCATGCTTCACTACCACACATGTGTCTATCCTTTAAATATATGATTCCCTATCATGAGATGCATGAGAGCGTGACATTGGTCTAACTGTCATCTCGTGGCCACTATAACAAGTAAGCATATAAAGAGAATTTTTACTTTATAGCTGTTATGCTTCTTTATTTTGATGTTCTAATTAAATTTTTGACATTTAGCAATGAAGCCAAATGTGACATAAAAAGAAAAATAAATGCCTGAGCCAGTATTATATAAATCAGTGATTCTTCCTGTTATATTATCTTCTTCATCTAGTCTCGTGTCCTCATTCTGGGATCAAGTTTTGTAAAACAGCGTCCATTTACCTCGGTTATTCCATGTCTCCTCTTCCATCATTTCCATCCATTCAATTCCTCATATCTCGACATTCTTCTTAACTTGTTCTTTATGTCAGCTCTGGTCTCTCTCTCATCCTAATCTAATTCCAAATAATGTAGTGCTTGTGTGTCTTCTGTTGTGTGCCAACACGGTCTACCTTTTGAATCCTTTTCCTAATATTCCTCTGGGGTGCTGGATTTTTATAAAGGTAAATTTAGTTATTACAACACATGTAATCGGTGAAAATCAAGTTTATTTTGCGCTAACTTACTACGTAGATACAATTAAAGCAGGACCAAATGTTTGAATCAAAGTCCGTTCCTAGGACTAGAGGGGTCTCGAAGTGTATTAACTTCGGAACAGGCAGCACGTGGCCCTCAATAACCACGTAAGTTTGAGGAATTCCAAAACTCACAAAGTTCAATTATTACCTTCGATGGCGATCAACCAACAATAAAGATGGAGAATTCGTCAATAGCCAGTTGTAAGCTGGGGGAGATCCACCTCCCACGAATCTCTATACAATTACTTAGTA
This sequence comes from Diploptera punctata, assembly GCA_030220185.1. Lineage (NCBI taxonomy): Eukaryota > Metazoa > Arthropoda > Insecta > Blattodea > Blaberidae > Diploptera > Diploptera punctata. The sequence goes on from JASPKZ010007209.1 coordinate 696,714, forward strand.
AGGACTACCGTCCATGATGAGAGTGGCTAACGCACACTGTGAGAGCCTAACACACAATGAGAAAAAGTGTTGTAGTCATCTGCAGACCTGAGCACAATACACAGACGTTGGCAACAGTATACAACAAAAATGCTACCAACACAACTCAGCGTTACTGTATTCAGGTGCCTACAATAGGAAGTCAGATGAACTACATCATTAGCGTAATAACTGGCTGCAGGTGTCTGCTATACCGACAGAGAGAGCGACTCTTGTCGCAACATGGCCTTACCCTCTTGTTCTACCATCACCGTTTAATCTTGTATTTCATAGATAGATCATCGGTTGATTAATGTCTTTGACATCGTCCGACTTCTAATAGCCAATTTTGTCGGTCCATCCAATCTCCTGGTTGTAGATGTTTCTCCTTCATGTATAAATATATTCCCTGACTCCAGGAGGTTTTAGGTCTTCCTCTGCCTTGTCTTCCCTCAGGTTTCCATTCCAAAACAAATTTTGGTAGCCGATCCTCTTCCATTCGCTGGACATGTCCATACCATCTTAATTGCTGAGTTTTAATATAATCTAAAATAGTGTCTTCAATCTTCATTTTTTCCCTTATAACTGAGTTCCTAATTTTTTCTGTTCTTGAAATTCATGCTGTCCTTCGTATAAAATCCATTTCCATTGCCAAAAGATACTTATTTGTTTTTGTTGTTAATGGCCAAAGTTCTGCTCCATAAGTAACCCACAACCGACAATTTATTTTGCATTACTCAGGTAATAAAAAAGAAAATGCAATGTGGACAACCTTTGCACCTATTATTTGTAGATCTTGAGAAAGCATATGACAATATCCCTATAGAGAAACTATGGATTACTTTAAGACGTATGGGAATTAAGACTATAATAATTAAAGCTATATAAAATTTATGTGACAATTGCATATCTGAAATTTAAATTGGCAATAAATTGTCACATTACTCAGGTAATAAAAAAGAAAATGCAATATGGACAACCTTTGCACCTATTATCTGTAGATCTTGAGAAAGCATATGACAATATCCCTATAGAGAAACTATGGATTGCTTTAAGACGTATGGGAATTAAGACTATAATAATTAAAGCTATATAAAATTTATGTGACAATTGCATATCTAAAATTTAAATTGGCAATAAATTGTCACATGGTTTTACGATAAATAAGGGTCTTTGTCAAGGTTGTTGTCTATCACTGACTCTGTTTAAAATATATGTACATGAAATATTAAAGAATTGGAGGAGAAAATGTTCAAGCATGGGAATTCCTATTTCAAATAACAAAATCTTATATTTCATCCAACTTCAAAATATCTCTTACTTTAATGTTTTTTTTTTCTCTCTCAAATATGCATCTTAAAAATTTCATCTCTGTTCAAATTCTACTTAAATTCTTCTCTGTTAATAATGTTCATGCTTCAGCTCCATAAATTAATATAGGATTAAAGTGTATTGTATTTTTTTTTTTTTACAATTCAGTGGTATATCCTGATTCCACGGCAGACCTTTAATTAAATGGTAGCATTTGGCACTACTTTGTATCCTCCTGCTTATTTCTTTCAAATTTTCCAGTTATATGAAAGCAAAACTTGGACCTTTATTTTAAGGGAAGAGAACAAATTATTTGAGAATATTGTCCAAACATTCCCTGTAAAATTCACCTCCCTCCTCCCTCAAATATGTTTAATGTTATAATTGAAGAGAAAAATTATATGCTCAGACTGGTGTTTGAACCCAGGACCTTCAGTGAAAAGTGTTAAATTAACAAAAACATGTTTAATGATATTCTCCTCATTCTTGGTCTACCTACTTGGTACTTTCCTTCTGGTTTTCTTACTATAAATTTATTTTCTTTAATATTTAAAGGAAGTGACTCTATGAGTTAAATTAATAATAAGAAGCTAAAGCTATTACTGTGATTGAAACAAGTAAATTAATATACACAGGTAAACTATAGTAATCATTTCCTGGTATAGGCCAACATTTTTCTCTTTTTTACTTAATATTTGAAGGAAGTGACACTATGAGGTTTCTTTTAATTATTATGAGTCAGGAATTTAGACTCGCCTCATATTTTATGATGTTCTTGCAGACCCTGGTTTCTTCACATCTGTATGATATTGTCACTGCTTCCTTCCTCTTTACCACTGAGTATGACACTATGAGGTAAGTTTTATTGAGTCTGCACTTATCTTACCTCAATTTAATGTTGATTTGTTATCAAACATGTTTCTAGGATGATTAGAAGACTAATCGAAACATGTTTGATAACAAATCGACATTAAATTGAGGTAAGATAGGTACAGACTCAATAAAACTTAATCAAAAGAATCTCAAGAAATTACTTCCTAAAATAAAACATTAATGACTCTATGGGGTTTATTTTAATTAATAAATTGAGTTAGATTTTAACAACTCACCTCTTAGTTGTAGATTTCTTGAATACAAGTTTCGATACATCTTCATATCATTATCAATTCCATCTAACTGTTGAATTAGTGGCTGGCAATCCTGTAGGTTGCCTCCTGCTCTCTCTGTTGGCTTACTGATGAACTTCCAATTTAAATGTTTTTTCCCAGGAATTTCAAAATTCATTAATTCAATACAGGAAGCAACCTATAGGATCGCCAACCACCAACTCAACAGTTAGATGGAATTGATAATAATACGAAGATGTATTGAAACTAGCCTTGAAGAAATCTACAATTGTGAGATGAGTTGCTAAAAATCTAACTTAATTTATTAATTGTAAACATATTATTATGGCTTAGTTATTTTGACTCACCTTATATTTTTTTGATACTCTGCAGACTATAGTTTTGTCACATAGATGCTATAATCTACAGAATATCAAAAAAATATGAGGTGACTCAAAATAACTAACTCATAATAATTAAAAGGAACCTCATAGTGTTGTTTCCAATCTATCTCTCTTTGGGTATTTACAGCTGCTGCCGTCTTCCCGTGTCAAACCTCTTCAAAGCCTACGATTTTGGGTGTCTTTAATGCTTAGCCCTCTTGCTTGCATTACTATCCTCATGCTTTCCTTCCTTGTTAACTTTGATCTCCCTTTTTTCTTCTTTCTGATCGGTTGTCATTGCTATAGTTGTTTTGGTCATTGTTCATCTTCCATTCTTAAAATATATCCTAACCATTTTAATTCCTTCTCCTCAATTCTTTCTTCTCCTTCGATTATGTTTCTAATTTCCTTATTTGTGACATGTTGATAATGGGCCTCATTTTGTTTCCACCCTTATGAGTTTTTGGGAGACCATGCATCTGTGGATTTCTAGAACAAAGAAAAACTTATTAACTTTGAAATTGCCGTGAATTCTGACCTTATCCAGAGGTTTATCGGTCCACGAGAAGAAGTGGTTCTTCTGATGGACATAACATCAGTCGGCAAAATGGTACTGAGGTTGGGTTCGTCATGAACCCGAAATCGCGATCTACTTAGAAGATTAATATAAGGAGAGGTATGAAACATTTTATTAAGTTATGTAGTAGAAAATAACACTATGAAGTTTATTTTAATTATTCTGAGTTGTCGTTTGACTCAGTTCATATTTCTTAACAAGGCAAATTTACTTAAACAGTTAGAAAAACCAAAGGAACTCACAATTTGGGAGAAAATTGACATATGCAAGAATAAAAAGAAAACTATGAATTTTGAAATACCCGGTGAAAATGAGAGGGGATTGATTTGGAAGTTTATCGGTCAGCCATCAGAGAGTGCAGAAAACAATCTACAGGAGAGAAATCTGCTGGACGGCAGTTGTGAACATAATTTCACATCGAGAATGTCACAAAAGCAGTGACGAGAGGGTCTGCACACAAGAAGTATGAGGTGAGTCAAACAATAACTCAGAATAATGAAAAATTTTAATTTATCTTAAATTCAACCTCATAGTGATTTGTTCCTATAAAAGTTCAATAACTGTGAGGTAATTTATTAAGAGATTGATTGAGAAATATGCATCTTACCTCATATTTTGTTTCTTCACGTGAAACATGATGTGAATATCGTCACCATTCTCAACCAAAATCAGTCTGATGTATTGACAGTCGTATATTCCTCCTTTGATGGTGGACAAACAAATCTCACATTTAAATCATCGTGAACTTCAGAATTCATTATTTGTCTCTATTTTTCGGAATCCAATTTTTTTTTTCCCCCTAATTGCGGGTTCTATTGGTTTTTCCAGTATGGGGAAAAAATCTTCAACCAGAAAAATAGAGACAAAGTACAGTAATTAATTTTGAAGTTCTCATGGAAAAGATTGAATTTTGAAATACATCTGCCTATCATCAGAGGGAGAGAATATTAGACTTCCAATGGTGCAGTAATCAGATTCTGATTGAGAATGGTAAAGATCCATCCATTCATAGTACTTCTGCCCGAGGGCAGGTCTTTCACTGCAATCATAGCATTTTCATTCTATGCTTTGCAGCATTACTAGGGAATTATAGGTGTGGTAGCTTCCCGTTGCTTTCCACACCAGTGAAGAATGATGATGATGAGGACTGTTGGGCCCTAAGCTTCCTGACATTTGCCTTACAGATGAGGAAAAACCCCGAAAAAACCTCACCCAGGAGCCTGTCCCGACCGGGAATCACAGACTATAGTTTCATCGCATCTAAGTGTTTCTAACTGAGTTAGAATGCATCAACAATGTCACATAGATGAGACAAAACTATAGTCTGCAGAATATCAATGAGGTGAGTCAAAAAAACTAACTCATAATAATTAAAAGAAATATTAAATAAAAGTAATAAATTTAACTTTTATAGGAATTAATCACTATGAGGTTTAATTTATAGTGAAATTAAATGTTTCTTAATAATTAAATTAATGTTTTTATTACCTCACCTCATATCTTTTTTCTTCTATACTGCAGTTTCGGAGCTTATCTCCATCGTCAGTAGCCTCTGGTCGACCGGTGTTATGTCGTTTCTGGCGGTTTCCTTCTAAGAATGAATACAGACCGCCAAGAAACGACATAACACCGGTCGACCAGAGGCTACTGACGATGGAGATAAGCTCCGAAACTGCAGTATAGAAGAAAAAAGATATGAGGTGAGGTAATAAAAACATTAATTTAATTATTAAATTAAACCTCATAGTGTTCTTTCCCTGTGAAAGTTAAATAAATGTTTCTTACCTCTCCTCATATAAATCTTCTAAGTAGATCGCAATTTCGAGACCATAACAGTCTCATCTTCAGTACAATCTTGGCGACTGATGTTATGTAGATCAGAAGAAACTCTTCTTCTTCCCTCTGTTGGTGGGTCAATGAACCTCTGGATCAGGTCAAAATTTATATGAATTTCGAAGTTCATAAGTTTTCCTTTGTTTTTCTGAATGTAGATATTTTCCCAAACCGTGAGTTCCTTTTGTTTGTCTATTTGTTTAATTAGACTGGCTTTTGATTCAGTTAAATGTTTTTCGGGCCAAGCATGAGCAGCTACTGCTGATTTTTCCACTTCTCCATTTTTGATGTTTCTAAGATGTTTTTTCACCCTTGTTTTCAAATTTCTTTTCGTTTTTCCAATATAAATTTTGTCACAATCCCTACATTTGATCTGATAAATTCCTGATTTGTTTTCATTTTCAATTCTCTCATTTTTATTGGTTTTAATTATCCTATTAAGGCTGTATTCATTCTTTGGTGCTAATCTTATATTAAACTTTTTGAAATTTATGGTGTTTCAATGGATGGTAAGTGAATTTCTTGAATTTTATTTTTTTCTGTTTCTTTTATAAGTGTGCTTTCATTAATTAATTTTTGTCTTTTAAATTTATTTATTTTCTTGTGTACCATATTTTCTTATAACCGTTATCTGTTGCAACATTAATTATGTGTTCTTTTTCTTTTTCATGGTTTTCTTTGCTCATAGGTGTATTTACCAATCTATGTGTCAAACTATTGAATACTGCCTCTTTGTGAGTAAAATGGTTGAATCCTGAAGCTTTAATATAGTTGTCAATATGTGTATTCTTTCTATAAATTCCAAATTCTATCTTGTTTTCTTCGCTTCTTCTTAAAATGAGATCTAAAAATGTGATTTGTCTTTCATTTTCAGTTTCCATGGTAAATTTTATAGTTCTACTCTGAATGTTCAACAGCTTTAAAGCATCCTCTATTTGCTTGTGATTCACAATAGCAATTACGTCGTCAATGTATCTACTCCAAAATTTGAAAATCAAAGGATGTCCACTTGTTATTTTCTGCTCAAAACTTCCATAAATAAATTGGCCAAAAAGGGTGATAGAGGATTTCCCATAGAAAGCCCAGAATTTTGTTTGAAAAATTTTCCGTTATATGTAAAAAAACATTTGTTCAATGCACAATTTAGTTAGAATTATAAACTCTTTTATACATTCTTTTTCTAATTTGTTTTTATTTAACCATTTTTCCAAAATTTCAAGAGTGGTTTCTCTAGGAAAAATGCTTGGTCCAAAAAAACATTTAATTAAATCAAAAGCCAGTCTAATTAAACAAATAGACAAACAAAAGGAACTCACGGTTTGGGAAAGATCCACATTCAGAAAAACAAAGGAAAACTTATGAACTTCGAAATTCCTGCAAATTTTGACCTGATCCAGAGGTTCATCGTTCCACCAACAGAGGGAAGAAGAAGAGTTTCTTCCGATCTACATAATATCAGTCGCCAAGATTGTACTGAAGATTAGACCGTTACGGTCTCGAAATTGCGATCTACTTAGAAGATTTGTATGAGGAGAGGTAAGAAACATTTAATTTCACTATAAAAGTAATAAATTTTGAAATTCCTGGGGAATTTGATTTTATTAGGAGGTTCATTGGTCCATCAACAGATGAAGTTAGAAGCAGTTCTCCTGGATGAAAGAACATCGGTCATGAAATTACTGATGATTAAACTGCCTAGGTTTTGAAACCAGTTTAATTATAAGACTTAGATGTGAGGTGAGGTGTAAAGAATATTTTATTTTAAATCTTAAACAAAATGTAGTCTTTTTTTTTATATACATTGTCAATTCCTGTGCACAAATGCTATGAAACCTTTGCTTCTATCTTTGCAAATAGCGGCTTCTTTATTAAGAAGGTATTTATTTGAGAATTTTATATTACACTATAAAGCAGTACAGCTTCTTTCATTGTTTTTATTATTCATTTCATACATTTCAATGATGGATAAATCATATTTATAATGTAATATAAAATTCCCAAATATATGTCTTCTTAATAAAGAAGCCGCCATTTGCAAAGATAGAAGCAAAGTTTTCATAGCATTTGCTGCGCTGGAATTGACAACTTATATAAGAGAAAAAATTGCATTTAGATTGGAACTTGTCCAGATAGCTCAGTTGGTAGAGCATTGGTCTAGAAATCCAAAGGTCCTGGGTTCGAGTCCCAATCTGAGTGTATAATTTTTCTCTTCAAATATGATTTATCCATCATTAAGATGTATGAAATGAATAATAAAAACATTGAAAATGTAGACTATTTGGCAAGTCTGTCATAAACATTGTAGAAAGAGAAAAACCTACTCACCTTCACACTTGCACATGTGTTGATACTTATACCAGGGAGAATTATAAGAAAGGGCAAACTCTTAAATACAACTGATTGGATTTGAGGGAGAAATAAGTTGCAAGAGAGTCAAGATTTTTGAGGCTCTGAATTGTGCATCAAAGAAGGTAGCCATATCATAGATTATTTTCTTTCTCTTTTTGCAATGTTTCTGACAAGACTATCCAGCCATACTATAAGTAGCAACAGTATTTATATCTCTAGGCAAAAATGTTCTAGAGAAAAAAGAAAAGTATCTCAAAAACCAGCATATCTTATTCAACATTCAACTAACCATATAATTCTGAAGAAAAAAAGAGAGGGAGTATCATCTTTTTTTTTCCAAATGAAATACTTAAATCCAGTGTCTTCCAGGTTCCAGAAAAGGATGAAAACAGCATACGCAGGTAAAAATTGGTCACACTATTTATCTTATATATAAAATGAGTACAAGTGTTGTGATATAATAAAGTTAGGATGCTCAAAATTCCTATTTATTGACATGTAGGAAAGCTTCTGGTAGGTAGGTCAAGAATGAGGTGGAGGTATAAATTAATCATGATTTGTGGAGGGTGAATTATATAGGGAATGTATTTTTTAAAAGAAAAATTGTCTGAATGGGAATTGTTGGACAAGATGCGCCAGTTGCTTAATATGATTTGGGATAAAGAAGCTCTTCCAGATGAATGGAAAGAATCAATTATCGTACAAATTTATAAGAAAGGACATAAAACGTTGCAACAACTATAGGGGCATCTCATTACTTTCAACTTCGTACAAAATTCTAACAAATATATTAGTAAGCAGACTTACTCCTTACATTGATGACATTCTAGGACATCATCAATGTGGATTTAGAAGAAACAGGTCTACAACAGATCAGATTTGTAGAAAAGAAATGGGAATATAATGGTACTGTACATCAACTATACATAGACTTAAAAAAAGGCATACAATTCAATTAAGAGGGAGAAGTTATATAGTATCCTGCTGGAGTTCGGAATTCCTAAAAAGTTAGACTTATATGAATGTGTCTAAATGGCATAAAGAGTAGGGTGCATGTAGGCAAACAGTTTTCGGATACTTTTTGAAATCCACAATGGGTTGAAGCAAGGAGATCCACTATCTCCTCTACTATTTAATTTTGTACTAGAGGCCTACAACTCAATGGTTATTAATAAGCTGTTAGTTTATGCTGATGATGTAGTACTATTGGGCGATAGTGAGGAGATACTAAAGGACAACACACACACATTAATACATGTACATTACATGTGAAGGTTATATTTGTACTAAAGTCGAAGCAAATGTTAATTTAGAGTTCTTTTAAGTTATTATAACATCTGGAAGCCACTGATTTCCTGCAGTAGGAGATTTTAGTTTCACGATATGGAATGATGTCCTATGTTACGGTATATTAAGCTAGAGATTATGGTGTGATCATGTGTTTAAGTTAAGGATGGAGGATAGATCCTGGAAAATAAATAATGTGGAGTCAAAGTATGTAGAATCTTAAATAAGAGAACTAGATAGTATCATTTTATTCTATCTTTGAGGCAAAGGAAGTTTAGACTATAAGGTTTTCTCTTCCACTTCATCAGAGACAAATATCATTGTTGTTAAATATTATGAATAGTTATAATTATAGTGAGTGGTATAGTTTAAGGCATACAAAAGCATCTGATAAATGAAAATGCACCCAGTATGTGTAACCTCCTCTACCAGATCTTCAGTGAAACGCCAGTTTTGAATCCTGCTGATGATGGGACTAGTCCCAAAAGCGCTACAGATAAATAACTAATAAAGTTGAGGTAAATAGTTCATAATTTTATGTTTTAATATAAAGGCATGCAATGTTAAAGCTGTTTCTTCAGGAAAGAACCACTGTATTGACCAGTTTGTTATGTGTGGTAAGTAAATGGTTAAAAAATCCATTGAAGTGATTATTTCTTGAAAAAAGAGCTTTAACATAGCCCGCCTTCATATGCTTTTAACCATGGCACTCACTATAATTAAATAACACATAATATTATAATATAGACTTCATAATAAAAATATAACATTTATCGAAAGTAATGCCACGAGTGATTTCCAATTTATCTAGAGAATTTGGAAATCAAGAGTGGCATTTGTTAGGACTATTTAATGAATAAAATTAAGCTGCTTACTCACAAATCTTTATTTAAATATAGCTATTTAAAAATATTTATATATTTAATGTAAACGGCGATATTTGAAAACAAATGAGAAATGTTGTGTTTCATTTGTTCACCACTGCAACTAGATCATATTTATTGCCAAATAGAATCACAATATTGTAAGAATGCACCCTAGTGGAGAAAAAATTAAACACATCATTACGGGTTATTAATTAATTTCTGATATCCTATGATGTAAATATGTCAATTATATTTTTCTGCAACGTTAATCCCTGGGAAATAATACATTTAAGAAAGAGCAAACAGTGGTTTCTTTTTTTTTTGTGGTATAATCAATTGCTATGAATGTTTTTCTATTATATCTCGCAAGCAGAATCTGGTTACATCCATGCACTATATATACAATCTGGGAGCCACTTGATGGAATGAAAGTGATAAAATGGAGGTTAAAAACGACTATAGTTGGTTGTAAATCAAAATTCATTGAAATGTGATTGGTCATTGACTCCCATTTGGGGCATGAGTTATAGTCTAACTAAAACTGGTTTAATTATGTAAACATTTCTTCTGGTGCCAAATATTCTCTGCATTAAATATTGTTTTAAATTTATTCTCCAATCTTCCATATTATTTCATTGTCCTTCATCTGTTCTGTGTTCTCTCATAAATTTTTGTATGCTGAATCCAAGAAATATTTGGTCTCCATATCATCAACCTCTTGGATGGCAGCCATTTCAAAAGTTATTTTAGTAGTCTTTCAGTATCTTTTTTTCACAAGCACATAGCTATTTAGTTGTTTTGTTGTACATAATAAAAAAAAAAAGTAAAACTAGAACATGGTCCATTACATTTTTTTAAGAAAGTGTTTGGTAATCCTATTTTAGAACTAATATATTTATTTAACTGCTGTGGTCTCGAGGTAGCATGCTGCCTTGTCGATCCCTGGTCGGGTCAGTTTTTCTGGGTGAGGTTTTTTATCAAGGTTTTTCCTCACCTGTAAGACAAATGTCAGGAAAACTTAAAGGCCCAAATGGTCCCTGAAATCATATGGCCATCATCATCATCATCCTTCACCAGTGTGGAAAGCAACAGGAAGTTTACCACACCTATAATTCCCTAGTAAAGCTGCAAGCATAGCATGAAATTGCTATGATTGCACTGAAGGACTTGCCTTCGGGCAGAATTACTATGGATATGTATTTAGGCTTTCATGCCCAGATTTATATCATGTCCAATAGAACTTTTCCAGGTTTGTTGGCTGTGGTTATGAGGCATAAAACTCCCCAACATTTTGCCAGAGATTGCATCCGGATCTGTTGGAATGTTGGGGAGTTTTAAGCCTCTTGACCATAGCCAACAAGCCCGGAAGTTTCTACTGATCATGATATTTTTAACTGTTTTTGAGTGAGACAGATGTTGATATAAGAGGGCAGGGAATTTGAGAGACATGTAACCAAAACAAGGATTTATGAGGAATAGTGAGAAGTTCAATGTAAAAATGCAGCTAGAATTATTTCCGTATGTATGTTTAAATTATGGTGGTAATATAGCGAATGGAAGCGAGTTGAAACAATGGTTATATTTGTTAAGGGAAACAAGATGTAAAATTTGTATAGATAGTGGGTCAGTAGTTCAGATATCCTGAGGATATAAACTCTTTTGAATTCCAGTTATTTCCCTTATGATATTGCATGACATCATGGTACTTCCAATATTTGGCACACAGTACAATACATACATAGTGTTCTGCCAAAGAGCAGGTCTTTCACTGCAAACTCAGCATTCTCCACTCTTTCCTTAAGTCCTTGGAAAACTAATCATGCCATGTTTGCAGGTTTACTAGGGATATATAGATGTGGTAGCTTCCTGTTTCTTTCCACATTCCGCTCTCTCTTTTGCAACTTAAAATCTTAAAAGATCTTAAGAAGGTCCCGAGGGGCCCCAACTTGGAGGTGAGGAGAGTGGATTTGGCTAAGTTAGACCCTCTGGACTTCACCTAAATTCACTCCAGAGGTTAAATATCAGTTCCATCAGGGTTTTTGACCAGATCAAAGATTCAGAAATCCCAATTAGCCTCAGCTCCCCGGTACACAATAATTCATTGTAATGTTATAATCTACAATATAATTTGAATAATATGTCAGTAATATATTTATATTTGTTCTGTAGACTGTTAGGTCAAGCAAAATGAGCTTACATTGTCATGTCAGCTTTGAAATTTGAGTTTGAACTATCTTAAAAGAAAAAGTGACAAAAATTGACCTCAATCAGAGAAGGAACTGGCATTACGTGAAGAAATACTTAATGATATGATTCACAATTAGATATGCATATAGCTTACATTGCTGTTATTTACTGTTACCAATATTGATAAGAATAAAAAAGAAGTAATAACAAACGTTACCATGGTGCGACAGATGTAGAATGTGCTTAGCCTATCAGCCCCTCCAGGCCTTACTGTCCACATGTCTTAATCTCAGAGGTGAATGATCATCCAGTTAGTATAGAGCTGAAATGTAGTCAGTATGCCGAGTCCCCCAGTCGTTGTAGGTGGTTTTCTCAACTTGGAGTCGTTTGTTATTGTAGCTACCTAAATTACTCATGATTCTAGGTGGGGTCTGGTCCCATACTGGCCGAAATTCTATGAGAAAAATTTCATCTCTCGTGGGGACTCGGGATAGGCGCAAGTTTTATAGTTTTGCACCAAGACATGATGCCAAACTCATTCGTTTATGGCGCAGGACAATAATTATATATTAACGATAGTTATACTATTAATTTTATTGTTCCCAGTTGCTTTATTTCCCGTTAAAACGAAAATTTTCACTTTTAGCAAAATTATTTTTTTTTTATGTTTTGGAGAGACCTAAGAATGAGAGGGGTTATAATATAACTTATATATGTCAGAATTTTTTTAGTTTTTATATCAAGTTTCCTTTACACAACAGTTTTAATATTAAAAAGTTCATGAAAATAACTCGACGTAATGTTATATTTGCCTTTAGGTTAAGAGTGGGTTACACTTTGGTTAGGTATTTGCAACCTCATATTCTATAATTTGTCATAGGTTGTTGACCATTTTTGTCCCCCCTCGAAAGTTTGACAATTAATCGGATCCAAACACTTTGCAGTGACCGTAGTTTCAAAAAAAAAAAGAAAGAGGAAAAAAAAAAGACAGGTCTACGAAAATCATGCACTTATTAAAGAAAATTATTTTAAATCATGTTAATTTTGTGGTCACCGGTTTTGAATATGTAAATATGTATTACTCGTTTTTTTTTATCATGACAAGTACAATTATTTGTTTTGACCTAACATTTAAAGGTACTACACTGCCTTATCTATTATACTGTCAATAATATATTTTTATTGCGTTGTCATCGTAGACTTCGAAAAATATCATGTTTCAATTAAAAGAATTAATTTACAAGACAGGCACCCAAATCGCAAAACATCAGCTATCAAAATCGCACAGTGTTTTTTTTTTGTAGAAAATTATACTAGCGCTGTCCGCCATGTTTATAATTTTATTTTTTAACCGAGTAGGCACGTAATCATGCAGTACGTGATAGTCAAGCGTGTTGGAAGTTCTTTCGCGAGCATATTAAAGTAAATAAGACAATTTGTCATTAAATAATAAAAATTTAAACTTTTATGAATGTGTATAATGTTCGTTTGTGTAATATATTCGTGAATTTTCTCTAATTTGTGTTTCTGCGCATGTAATGTTCGCTAGAACTTGCAAGATGTAGCCAGCGGTATCAGTCTAGTGGAGAGAATGGTCCTCACGCAACGTGGAATGGTAAGTTACGTTTATTAAATTGTAGAAGGCCTAGATAATAGAGATATTAGATCTCGTATAAGTAGGATTTTAGTTTTATTTAACTTTTGTAGGAGGTAAATTCATATAACCACTCGGTCAAGATTCCTGTATGTTACTGTATAAACAGGAAGCATTGAAGCTAACTTAACCTCAAACCCGAATATATAATACAGAATAATCAGTATTTTAACACAGGTTCCCTATATGTTATTGTATAAACAGGAAGCATTGAATTTAAGCTAACTTAACCTCTAACCACAAGTGATGTTAATTTATAGAATAGTCAGTATTTAAACTTAGGTTATAATAGCAGTTTTGCGTATCAGTGTACAGTGTACATGATCGTAATCCTGAGCTAAAAGCTCTATGAAATATAACAAATCAGCATAATTTTAAATGGAAGAGATCCGAAGTTGTAATATAAATTATTTTTACGTATATGTACATGTTTTATTATCTCGGATAAGCAAATATTGCAGGGTAATATTTAGATTATAGTTAGATATTTATTTCTTATTTGTAAACGCTTTTAACTTCTGTAACATCTGTGCGTCCAAGCGATGAGATGGAATGACGATTAGGTGAATTACAAGTTCTTACGTCACCATTCACAGTACATCATGTGCATGATAGAACATGCAACGCCCTCCTCGCGATATGTTTCATCGCTTGGACACAAATCATTTATATTTATGTTTAATGATATTGCGAAATTATAAAATGATTGTGTATCCTGATATTGAAATTACAACGCAGTATTTCCTTTGACGATTGCGGAAAACCGACTGATTAGTCAGCACCGGGTTTTGAACTCAGGACCTCCCAAAAATGAGTCATAAACGCTATCAGTTCGCTCGGTATAAGATTAGATAATCAATGTTATTAAATTTTAAGGTTATCGTTGCATAATTGCTTACTACCGTACGCATTTTTCGTCAATTTGCTTTTTTGCTTCATACTATTGTCTGTAAATTTCCCAATTATTGTATACCGGTATATTTCCAAAGATTCGTGGTGGACGAAAGGGAGCTCGAGATTTCTCCCGTTTTCCTCTGCCACAAATTTCATTCCACCACTTCTCCATACTCTTCTCATCCATTTCGTTTATGCGTCCCTGTGAAGAGAGTAAATATAGGTGCTTCATCTCATCTCATTGGGTGAGTTGAGGATATTTTTATATATTTCCAAAGAGTTCACATTATTACAGTAGATATGCTGCTCTAACAATACTTCTGTTGGTGTACAGAGTACGTTATTTTTTCATATTAATTTTAAGACAATCTGCCTGCTCGGCGAAACTATAGGAGTATCATAGCTTCGGTACACAATGTTTAGTTTTCAGTTTTAAAATAAGTAATGAATTACTACAATTGATAATGTATTAGTAATTCTATGCCAGGAATACACCTGTGAATTTCCAATATAGTATAATTGACAGGGATTCTATGCCAGTAGTCCACCTACATAAATTGAAATAAATAAAACGAAAAACGCACAAATTATTGATGATGTATGTGAATTATTAACTAACTCACTGGCTATAACAAACCCGTAGGTTCATGGCCACGCGGACATAAGCTTTCCATACATCCTTATCCTGAGCTAATGTTTTCCAATCATCCCCTGTATAATCTGCTTCCATTAAATCATGGATAATGCTATTCTCCCACCTCATTCTTGGTCAACTTACTGGGCGTTTTCCCTCTGGTTTTCCTACAAGAAGCTTCCATGCACCTCTTTCATCCCCCATACGTGCCATATGTCCTGCCCATCGTAGTCTACGAGACTTAACTGTTCCTATTATGTACATATCATGTAGCTCACTATTATTTAGTTTTCTCCATTAAACTGTCTGTTCATCTCTTTTTGGCCGAAAAATGTTCCCAAGAACTTTATTCTCAAATACTCGTAATGACCTTTCCTCCCTTAAACTAAGAGTCCATGTTTCGCATCCATGTAATATAACTGGGGGAATAATAGTTTTTTTTTTTCAGTTTAACGTTTTTGAAAGGAGTTGGGATAAAAGAGTCTCTGTAATGCATAATAGCACGCATTTCCAGAATTGAGCCTATGTTTAATTTCTTTGTGCATCTCATTCCTAGTTGTAATTATTTTTCCTGGATATTTGAATTCAGTATGTCAACGATTACCTGAGGAAAATATAATTTAGGGTATGTATGAATGCATGTATGTATGTGTGTCCGTTAACATTCTAGAGGCCGTAATGTGCATTTCATCGAAATCAAACTTGACATTTAGTTAAATAAAAAAAATGTCGATTTCGTTAACCAGCAAAATCATATAATTTGGCGAAGGAGTTAATCTGTAAAAAAATTAAAAATCACTCTAGCGGTCGCAATTTTAGACGTTTCAGAATGAAACTTGGCATACTACATAAATAAACCGAAGAACGTATTCTCCAAAAATCAGTGAATTACGACCAATAATGCCAAAGAAGGTCCTTAATTGGAAAGCTAATGGAAGTAGTGGAAGTGGCAGGTCTAGATAACATTGGATGGATGGAGTGAAGAGAAGTATGGAAGCTAGAGATTTGAGGGAAGTAGATGCTTTAGACAGGAACCTCTAGCGACAAATCACTTTGGGATGAAGGAGAAACATTGTATTGTGGAATATTCCTAAATAAAAAAAAAACTGGAAGTTTATCTGAAATCCTAAATTAAAAATTAACTCTTGTAACCGCCATGTTTTATTTTTCACAATGTAGGCTACACCATACAACTTAATTAACTCTTAAATTGACAATGTATCCTATAAAATATATTAGTTTAAGTTATATAATATTTTAATATAGTAATGGAAAAATGGATCGGTTGATATTTAAATTGGTGTAAATCATACAATAATATGCAAATAAATAATAACCTACGACTATGCATGACTTGTTTTCTCTGCAGTCCGTTACTTTGAAATAAGCTGGCATCAGAAATTGATTTCTTCAATTTACCAAAATAAATAAATCTTCTGGAAACTAACACAATGGGACCACAAATTCGACTTCCTGAGGAATTTGCTCAGTCCCTGCATGACAGACATTTTGAAATTCTACTAATCTTTCAAGATACTGAAACCAATTATATTTCGTTTCCATTGTACATTCATACAATCTCTGTGTATTTAGTTCTTCTCGTCTTTATAAATAACGTTAAAACACAATTTTATAGAAGGAAGGACAGTTAAGGTTAGGACGATTTATTTTTGTTACCCTTTTTATCATAAGTATTGCCACGAGTGAATTCCAATTTATGTAGAGAATTTGGAAATCGAAAGTGGCATTTGTTAGGACTATTTAACGAATGCTATTAAGATGTTTACTCACAAATCATTATTTAAATATAGTTTTTTTTATTTTTTATATTTAATGTAAACGGCGATGTTTGAAAAGAAATCAGAAACGTTATGTTTCACTTGTTTATCACTGCAACCAGATCATATTATTTATTGCCAAAAGGATCGCAATATTGTAAGAATGCACCCCAGTGGAGAAAAAATTAAACACATCAAACTGTATATTAATTAATTTCTGATGTCCTATGATGTAAATATGTCAATTATATTTTTCTGGATCGTTATTACCTGAGAAAAAATACGTTTAAGAAAGTGCAAACAGTGGTTTTTTTTTTTTTTGTATAATCAATTGCTACAAATGTTTTTATATTATCTCCCGCAACCACGATAAGGTTACATTCGTGCACTATATATTCAATCTGGTAGCCACATGTGCTCACTGCAAAATTAATGCTATGGCCTATTCGGAATGTTAAAAAGGAGGAGCATGATTTTACAGTGATAAAATTAAACTGATAAAATCGAGGCGAAAAATGACTGATTAGTCGTAAATAAAAAATCATTGAAGTGTGATTGGTCATTGACTCCCATTTGGGGCATGAGTTAAATAGTCAAGTTAAATATATTTCCAATTTGGACACTTTTCTAGAAAGCGTCGCTCTTTTATGGCATTTTTTGGCCTAACATACAAACTTTATTTTCTTAAGCCAATTGAGGATACTAATATGTCGTAAATTAAACTTAAAAAAAACAATCTTATATTTATCTTTGGTTAGTAGTTGGATCACATTTCGATTAAGCATAAATGCATGACTCATTGTAAGAAAACTACCAAAACATTAATATGTTCATGTTAGTGAAAAAAAGGATTGGTATCAGGATAGTAACTAATTTCTATACACATTGTTTACAAAATGCGTGTCTTTGTTGAGCGTCTCCACTGCCTGCTCGGAGCGGGGAGTGTGTATATTCGACTCTCCTCAGTAATAAACTTGTTTACGCGACGTCTGGTTGTATCAGAATGCCAACAAAAAAAAAGTGCAAAGATGAGTCCATTCTTACACAAACTGTACTAGAAGTCTGTCCCGAGTAGCGCGTGTGAACGTGTAGTTTGTAAACACACAAGTATAAGAACGATGCAGCCTAGCCTGTAACCCATATTTTTCAGCCCTAATTATAACTAATAGGCCTAATGGTTCTTTTCTAATCTGAGAAAATGACGAACATTCTTGTTTGCTCTAATGTGATTTTGGACTTTTGGTTATACAACAGAGAAAACCAAAAAGGATGGGCGGATAGTTTACTAGATTTAAAAAAAGGGCCAGTCTCTTTGTCTTCTTCTTCTTCCTTCCAAGTATTAGGCCAAGGCCTGTTACGATCCTATAGAAAATTTTCCCTCCAGCGTCTTCGGGGAAATTCTCATACAAGACTTGAAAGCATAATAATAGTCCCTTCGATTGGTTGCTAGCCAAAGGAAGGCAAGACCAGTGATGGGGCTGCCATCTTATAGCATCTGGTCAGGCTTTTCTGGAGAAGAAAAGAAAATAAAGGAAAGAAGAAATGGAAGAAAGGAAAGACTCCCTAGCCCTCGGATGCCCTAATAGCGTCGGGGTCGAAAAAACAAGAGTTAACCAAGAGAAGTTAGATAGTAAAGTTAGAAGAGTGCAAAACACAAGTAAGTGGAAGAAATGTTTTGCACAGCTTGGGCACCTTGTGGTCGCCATCCACATATTCCCTAGATGAGGTCCCCTGAGGGACCAGTCTCATTGTATAATTAATTATTTGGGGATTCTATGCCAGGAGACCACCTACATAAATTGAAATAATAAATCTGAGAATCATAAATGTATCGTTGCAGTATGAGAATTATTACTTGAGAAAAATATGAATATCCTCAACACGTGTCCAACAAAGGGTCGGGTCGAGCGATGAGATGAGATGAAGTCCCTATATTTTATAGAGGTCTGTGAACTACAAGGATGCCGGCAGACCACTCCAGACGCACTGTCAAATGGCGTGATAAACGAAATGGATGAGATGAGTATGGACAAATGGTGTAATGAAATGTGTAGCAAAGGAAAACGGGAGAAACCCCGAGAAAAACTTCCCAAGCTCCGTTTCGTCCACCACGAAACCAACATGGAGTGACCGAGACTCGATCTCGGAACCCCAGCGGTGAGAGTCGAGCATCTAACGGCGCCTCGGAGCCGCTCACCAGGAAAATATGTACGTTAATAAAAAAAATGCGACAAATATTTTAAAATTGAGTTAGACATTGAGGTAATATTAACCTAAAATATGCATATATACAATGGAAAACCTGTTAGATATTGTTCAAACAGAATAGCCAACCTTATAGGGTGGCAGATTATCCAGTAAACTTATAAACTAAACTGGTAGGTCTATACACTAACTTGCCCATTTTCTCATCTAAGGAAATTAAATAAGTACACAATATTATGCGATACATTGGGTGGATTTCTCAACCGAAGTCTAAACCACGACCGCGGTTTTCCGATTTTTATTGTTTCCATAACAACCATAAAAACTGAAAATCTACGGTTGTTAATTCGTAAAACAAAATGTGTGAATCATGTCTATGGTTTCATAACAATTTCTGTGAATTTTCAGTAATTTTTATAGGTGTTATGGAAACAATAAATAATCGGAAAACCGCGGTCGTGGTTTAGAGTTCAGTTGAGAAATCCACCCAATGACTTAGTAATGAGTGGATGAATGTGTAAAAAAATGCAATCTGATAGCGGAAGCGTGTACTATCATGTTGGTTAACTTGACGCTAGTAGTCGAATTGTGCTATTCTATTGCAGAAATCCAACCCTGATTGTTCCAACAGAGAACAAGTGACTGCTAGCGTTGTGTTATTCAACACGATGATATACATTTTCGTTATGATTACATTTTATGATATACTAGCTAATACCCGACGTGCGCTGTTACGCCTAAATAAATGAAAATTAATGTGTTTTTATGTTTAGTTGAATAAGTAAAATGAAAAATAATTATACATTTATATTTTTAGATACCCCGTGTTGATTACCCGGCGTTGCCCGGGAATCTACTTATCCCGATCTTCTGACATAAATGAGCTGAAATACGAAAATTAATGTGTTTTATGTTTAGTTGAATAAGTGAGAGGAAAAATATCTATCGTAATTATATTTAGATACCACTATGCTGTTTACTTGGTGTTGTCCGAGAATCTACTCATCCTGATCTTCTTATCATAAATGAGCTGAAAGACAAAAATGCATGTACTTCTTACGATTAGTTCGATAAGTAGAATGAAAAAAAATATATATAAATATATATCGTAATTATTTTAAGACTCCCCGTGCTGATTACCCGGTGTTGCCCGGGAATCTACTTATCTCGATCATCTTGACATAAATGAGTTAAAAGACAAAATTTGTTATTGTGAGTTATCATAAGTAATGCCACGAGTGATTTCCAAATTATCGATAAATTCACGACTCACGAAGTGAGGAGTGAATTTATCTAGAGAATTTGGAAATCAAGAGTGGCATTTGTTAGGACTATTTAACGAATAAAATTAAGCTGTTTACTCACAAATCATTATTTAAATATAGTTATTTTAAAATATTTATATATTTAATGTAAACGGCGATGTTTGAAAACAAATGAGAAACGATAGGTACGCTTCTACCGCTTCTTTTGTTTATCACTGCAACCAGATCATACTATTTATTGCCAAAGGAACGCAATATTGTAAGGAGGAGCTTTCTTTAATATGGTAATTATAACACTGATAAATATTTGGTGAAACACGACTCTGATTGGTTGTAAAACAGAAATCATTGAAACGTGATTGGTCATTGACTCCCATTTGGGGCATGAGTTAAATAGTCCGTAAAAGAATATCCGCCATGTGTTGCTATGCTTGCACAGGAATCCACGTACGTGTCTCGATCTTCTTGGCATCAATGAAAGACAAAAATGGTTGTTGTGAGTTGTCCGTAAGAGATAAACATATGCTGTCGCGGACTTTTTTTGTAGAGTTTTTGAGATATTCAATTCTGTATACACTAATTTTGTGAATTTGTTATCGTTTAGGCAGCGTAAGCCATTTAAGTGTCCAGAGAGCTATTTTTTTCACGTTTTCCATTAAAAAGGGCGATTGTTAAGGGTGTAGGAGTTGAGTATCACAACTCTCTTATAGCTTGTGTTCATCCCGGGAATATCCGGGACATTTTGCAAAAAGCTCCACCACAATCGGATCAGCGATATGGCCGCGCATTAAGTACGAACAAACAAACAAACAAACAATTTTTATATATTGGATATGTTCATTCATTATTAAGTCCTTGTATCACATACTCATTTTATTCCGTTAGATAAGAATATAGAAAGTTAGGTTGAGAAAATGGACAAGTTAGTGTACACCAGATTAGTTAACAGTTTACTTGATAATCTGGAGCCCCATGAGGATGATCTGGCAATTCTGTTTGAACAATGACTAGGCTCAATGTATGTTTTCCGTTGTAAATAGTATGTGGATTTAGGTTAAATTACCTCAACTTCTCATTCAATTTTAAGGCACTAATGGGGCACGCCGTAGCGTAGTGGTTAAGGCACTGCGCTACAAGCCGAAAGGTCGAGGATTCAAGTCCCGTTGCGGGTCAGGATTTTTAAACTGACACTAACCTTCTGGCGGCTCTATGGTCCTGGGGTCGACTCAGCCTCTAACGGAAATGAGTACCAGACGCCTGTTCTGGGGGTAAAGGCGGCCGTCACGCAGGGCTGACAACCCGGCTGACATAAAGTGCCGATTGTCTAGAAAAAGTAGGAGCCTTAACCTCCTACTACCCCTAGGGCTTCCTGAGGCCTGTTGTGGGATCACTTTACTTTAATCACATTATTTTGGAAAAAATCAACATATATATAGATATGTGTGTGTGTAACATTTTTTTTTTTGATTATGGTCATTTTCGGTGTCTACTAGATAGAATCGATGAAGATCTGTAAAAAATATACCTTTTCATGAGAAAACTCTGAATAATTTAATTTTTACGCAATTCGCTATAATTATATTGAATGGATACCTATCCTAAGCTAATATTTTCCAATCATCCTCTGTATAATCTACTTCCCACAAATCATGTTTCATGTTATTCTTGGTCTACCTACTGGGAAGTTTCCCTCTGGTTTTACTGCAAGAAGCTTCCATGCACGTCTTTCATCCCCCATTCGTGCCACATGTTCTGCCCATCGCAATTTACGAGATTTAACTATTCTTATTATATCTAGCTTCTTATAAAGATCATGTAGCTCATTGTTATACTGCCTTCTCCATTCGCCTGTCTGTTTATCTCTCTTTGGCCCAAGAATTTTTCAAACAGGTTTATTCTCAAATACTTGTATTTTTTTTTCTCCTCCCTTAAAGTAAGAGCCCATGTTTCGCATCCACATAACTGGGAGAATAACAGTTTTTATATTTTCAGCTTAACCTATTTGAGATAACTTGGGACAAGTGTCACTGCAATACATAATAACATGCATTTCCAGAATTGAGTCATTTTAAATTTATTTGTGCATCTCATTCCTATTTGTAATTATTGTTCCTAGATTTTTGAATTCAGCCACTTCTTCATAATTTCCTTCATTTGTCATTAACTGTCCATTTACATTACGCAATGTGTTTCTATGTGTGAGCATGTATTTAAGGTGAACAAACAATGCTTAGAGCAATTTGTTACGACCATCAAATTAGAGACATAGATGTGAAATTTTAGGCAGACGAGGTTAGGAGAGAAGTCCAAAAGATTGGGATGGGTTGGATATGGGAAAAAGGGACTGAAAATCGCAAGAACGTGTGGAGAAAAATAAGGAGGGGGTACTTAGATATAAACCAATAAGATATTTTCGCCGAATGTACGGGAAAACGCTCACTGTGTTTACAAAGAGACCTAAAATTGGGGAAAAGAATCTTATATACTCAATCTAGGATTTAAAGAGAGATCAGGGCTTGCTTGGTTTAGGCTGGGGGCATGGAAATTTCTAAAAATTAGCGACGATCACGATATGCGGATATGTCCAATGTGCGGGAACTTTGAAGACGAGATACATATATTAGGAAATTGTGATGATTTAGAATAGTGGAGACGTCAATTATTACCGGAAATATTTCTAAATTCAAATCGGGAAAGATTGGCATGTTACGAGTTAATGGTAAATCCAGGAAATTGGATAAACTTGGGTAAATTTCTGGACAAAACACGGAAAATAAGAACAACACTCATTCATGAATAAATATATGTTATCAAAATGCAATACCATTAATTCTTAATAATTATACATAACTTAATTAATGTATAATGCTATTGTATTATTATGTAGTTGTAATATTATTGTGTTTTCTTTTTGTAACTGTAATGTTAATGTTTTCTTTTTTTTTGTTTTTCTTTATACTATTACCAATTATTACTTTATTGTAATGGACTGTCAACAGCACATACGGCTTACTGCCCGTGCGACCCATATTTGTAAATAATATTGTTAATATCTTACTTTTTGTCTAACAAAGTCCTACTACTTCTACTAGTTTTATAGATGTTTACTTTCAGGCCCAATTTTTTAGTGTTGCTCAATAGTGTGTGCGTGTTGAACCGTAGTATCTCTTCAGTATCGCCTAATAATACATCAGTATAAACTAACAGCTTATTAATACCATCGAGTTATAGTACGCCTTCTTCATCTTCTAAAGATTTGATGGCATACTCTAGCACAAAATTGAATAATAGAGGAGATAGCGTATCTCCTTGCTTTAACCAAATTGTGAATTTCAAAAGTAGGCTATCTGAAAACTATTTGCCAACACGCATCCTACTCTTTGTGCCATTTAGACAAATCCGAATAAATCTAAGTAATTTTTTAGTAATTCCTAAGTCCAGAAATTACTATATGAACCTAACTTCTCTCTCTTAATTGAATCGTATGCCGTTTTAAAGTCTACGTATAGTTGATGCACAGTACCATTATACTTCCATTTCTTTTCCAATATCTGTCTTATACTAAAATCAGATCTGTTGTAGACCTATTTCTTCTAAATCCACATTGACCATCGCCTATTATATCATCAATATAGGGAGTAAGTCTGCTTACTAATATATTTGTTAGAATTTTGTACGAAGTTTGGAAATACTGAGATGTCTCTGTAGATGTTGCAATCAGTTTATCTCCTTTCTTAAGATTGGTACGATAATCGATTCTTTCCGTTCGTTTGGAAGAATCTCTTTATCCCAAATTATACTAAGTAACCGACTATATTGTCCTTGTCAATCAATTTTTTTTTCTCCTTGTTTTTATCAGTTCTGCTGAGATCCCATTTCAACCTGATGCTTTATACATTTTCAATTTTTCTATCGCCATTTCAAACTCTAATGCACTTGGTTCTGTAACTAACATTTCTTTGAATATCTTAGAAATCAAATTGAAAAACGTCCCTCACCTCCCCTATATTCCGAATATATCCCCATGTGACTTTTTTATACCATAACCTGAGGTGATGCCTTCGCCGTGGGCGTTTTCCATCTTCAACATTTTTTAGTGAATGTGTGCTCTGATTGGACCGCCGGATGCAAACACGCAAACGACAATCCAATGAAGGATTGCATTCTAAATTACACGTAAGTCGTTTAAACAAATTAGAACATACAACATGAAAATTAACATCAATATATTTTCTGATTTATAAAAATGCATGTTTGTTTGTTGTTCGTATTTTATGCGCTGCTATACCGTTCATCCGATTGTGATGGGATATTTTGCAAAATGTTCAGCAAATTCCCGGGATGAACATAGGCTGTAAGTGAGTTGTGATACTTTAACTCCTACACCCTTAAAAACGTGAAAAGTCTCTCTTTTGACGCTTAAATCGCTAACGCTGCCTAAACCATAACAAATACGCAAAATTAATGCACACAGAATTGAATATCGCATCAAAAAATTCTACAAAAAGTCCGCGACAGCATATATTTATCTTTTACAGATAACTCACAACAGCCATTTTTGTCTTTCATTGATGCGGAGAAGATCAGGGTAAGTAGATTCCCGGGCAAACGTGCGCTGCTATACCGTTTATCCGATTGCGATGTGGATTTTTGCAAAATGTTCAGGACTTTCCCGGGAACGTTATAGGCTATAAGAGAGTTTTATTGCTCAAGCCCTTCGCCCTTAAAAATCACCCTTTGTAGCCAAAAATGTCGAATTTTGTCTTTCAGCTCATTTATGCCAAGAACATCGGGACACGTATATTCCCGAGGAACAAGGGGTAATCAACATGGGGTATCAAAAAAATAATTACGATATGGCATTACTTACAGAGATTGTTTGAATATAACATTTTGGAAGATTAAATTTTGTTTACTATTTGGATTGTATGAAAGGTAGTTTGTAAATATAATTTATTTATTTATTTATTTATTGGTTGTTTTAGCTGCAATAACGAAGAGAGCAAATTTACAATTATCCTTCCATTTACTTATTGAACTAAACATTAAGACACAATTTTCGTCTTTCAGCTAATTTATGTCAAGAAGATCGGGATAAGTAGGCCTATATTCTTGGGCAACGCAGTGTAATCAGCTAGGGGTATCCAAAAATAATAACGATATAAATTTATATATTTTTTTGCTTTTAATTATTCATCTAAACGCTAAAACACATTATAATATATTTAGGCGTAGCAGCGCACGCCGGGTATTACCTAATAATAAAATAAAATAAAACGAATATATAAAAAAATTCTTGTTTGTTCGTATTTCATGCGCGGCCATACCGTTCATCCGATTGTGTTGGGTTTTTTTTTTTTTTTTGCAAATTATCAGGAGATTCCCGGGATGGTTATAGGCTATAAGAGAGTTGTGATACTCAACTGCTACACCCTTAAAAATCACTCTTTGTAAAAGTCGCTTTTGGACGCTTAAATGGCTTACGCTATTTAAACCATAACAAATACACAACATTAATGTACACAGAATTGAATATATAAAAAAAGATTCTACAGCATATGTTTGTCTTTTACGGTTAACTCACAATGACCATTTTAGTCTTTGCTAAGAAGATCGGGATACTGTAAATAGATTCCTGGACAAGAGTAGCAGAGCACGGCGGGTAATTCTTTTATGGACAACTGACAATAACGAATTTTGTCTTTCAGCTCATTTATGCCAAGAACGGGATAAGTAGATTACTGGGCAACGCCGGGTAATCAGCACGAGGTATCTTAAAATAATTACATTTATAATAATTGTTCTTCTTCTTCTACTACAAGGTTTAGGCTATGGAGCCTGTTCCGGCGAAGTTAAAAGTGGAGTCCATCTTCTGCGTGGTCGGCCAACATCTCTTGTTCCTCTGTGATTATACAGGAAGGTTCTTTTTGGTATTCTTTCGTTGTTCATTCTCATTAAGTGTTCTGTCCATTTCTTATTATTTTCGATGATTTTATCTTCAATTTTATATATATTTAATTCTTCTCGTATAGTTTAATTCCTTATTCTATCCGCTCTTGTGCATCCTTTCACATTACGTAAAAACAGCATTTCCGCAGTCTGTATCCTGCTTTTATCCCTTGATTTCATTATCCAATTTCCACTTCCATACAACAACAAAGGAACAGCCATTGTTTTATATAATTTAAGTTTCGTATCTTTCCTTGTTTTCCGACCTAAGGTTCTTTTTATGGTTCTACAAATAGCCTGAAATTTATTTACTTTATTTTCTATATCATTATTTTCTCTATAAGTTATATCACATCCTAAATATTGGAAATGTGATACTTGTTCTATTATTTTGTTATCCAGTACAATTTTTGATCTAATTTCATATTTACCAATAAATGCCATTACTTTTGACTTATTTATTGATATTTTAATTATATCTATTTGGCTATTAATTTAAATTTATATGCAAACATTTGGAGCTCATTTTCAGATTCTGCTAAAAGTACAACAACGTCAGCGAATAATAAAGCATTTATTTTATCTTTATTATCAGTTAATATTCCCTCATTAGTTAAAACCTTCTTCCATTCTTTTAGGATATCGCCCATATAAATATTAAATAATATAGGTGAGAGTGAACACCCTTGTCGTACTCCTTGGTTTATTTGAAAAAAATGTCTTATTTTTAGTCAGCTGAGGGTCAATACAAATATTTGTTCCATAGTACAAGCTCTTAACAGTTTCTATAATCTGAATAGGGAAGCCTTTTTCTTTTAGGATATTCCACAATATTTCCCTGTTTACTCGATCAAATGCTTTATCTAGGTCTATGAATAACAAATGTGTTTCTAGGTTTTTTCTTGTCTTTTGTTTATTATCTGATTCAGGGCAAATACTCCATCGGTACAAGATCTTCCTTTTCGGAACTCATTTTGTTCTTCTGCTAGTGTTACTTCAGTAATTCGTTGTATTCGTTTTGATATTATTCTAGCATATATTTTATATCCACTATTTAGGATGTAATTAGATGGTTGGTTTCTTTCTCCTTTCTTGTAAATTGGTTTTACTATACCTTGCCTCCATGTTGCTGGTATATTATGATTCTCCCAACACATATTAAGAAAATATAACAATTGCTCCTTTTGCTTATTCATCTAAACCTAATAACATATTAATTTTCGTCTTTCAGCTCTTTTATGAAAAGAATATCGGGATAAGTAGATTCCCGGGCAACGCCGGTTAATATGCACGGGGTATCTAAAAATAATTACGATACACATTTTTCTCTTTACTTATTCAACTAAACATAAAAACAGATCAATTTTCGTCTTATCAGATCACTTATACCAAGAAGATCGGGATAAGTAGTTTACCGGGCAGTGTCGGGTAATCAGCACGGGGTGTTTAAAAACTAATTACTATATATTTTTTCCTTTTAATTATTCGACTAAACATAAAAGCACATTAATTTTCGGCCATGAAGGTCAGCAGGATAAGTAGATACCTGGGCAACGACGGATAATCTGCACGAGGTATCTAAAAATAATTACGATATAAATTTATAATTATTTCTCCTTACACTTATTCAATTAAACTTAAGAACACATTAATTTTCATTTCTTTAGTAGTAGCATCGCACGCCGGGTGTTAGCTAGGGTTTTATACAATCTAGTTTTTGTTTCACGTGTCGAATATTTTGAATTTAAATACCTTATTTAATTAAAAATAACGTTTCTTAATATTTTGTATTCTTTTATTTATGTCTTCCTGGATAGTATTATGTTTATATAGTCCCTTTAAACAGGAGTTCATACATTAATCAGTTATTGAAGTAATGTCAATTTCATTGTTTGGGACTTGCTGAAAGTAATTGTCAATTCTAACAAAGCCATCCCAGTCTTACTCAATTACATTTAGACTGCAATAAAGACGAAGAAATGAATGAAGAACACCTACAAACCTGTGAAGTATTACCTGTTGGATCCACAATAGAGAAATATTGGAGAGCAAGAACGCTAATGGCTTCGGTGCCAAGGCCCAGCATTTGAAAACAACAACAAACAACATTTAGACTGCAAAAATGGATTATACTAATCTTAAATTGGCCAAACAATAATTTACCCTGCTACTTATTTAAATGTTCCGGACCGCAAAGAAAACAAGATCATATAAAACTCTATGTTATTATTGTACATTATTATACAATTTGATGTAATTGTAAGTAATTCCTACTCATTTGTTTTTCTATTGTTATATATATATATAGTCCATCGCTGCGGTCTCGACGTAGCGTGCTGCCTTGTCACGCAGCGGGCCCCGGTTTGATCTCCGGTCGGGGCAGTTTTTCTGGGTGAGGTTTTTATCGGGGTTTTTCCTCACCTGTAAGACAAATGTCAGGAAAACTTTAAGATCCAAACGGTCCCCGAAAACATATGTCCATCATCATTATCATCATCATCTTTCGCCGGTACCACACCTACAATTCCCTAGTAAAGCTGCAAGCATAGCATGAAAATGCTGTGGAAATGATTGCAGTGAAGGACCTGCCTTCGGGCAGAATAATTACTATGGATGGATATATATATATATATATATATATATATATATATATATATACACATACACATTACATACACACAAACGAATGTATATCTGTTTGTCTTTTATAGACTTCTAAACCGTTCAACCGATCTTCGTGAAAATGTGTATATAGGCCTATAGGGTTACAGATCAGTTGAGTGTTTAGGCGTTATCTATTATGATCTAAAATCATTAGGTATAGGAGTTCACCAGAAATGAAAATTTAAAAATCGCTCTAGCAATCGCAATTTTCGACGTTTCACTACAAAACTCGGAATATCCTATTAGAATAAACCGAAGTATGTCTTCTGCTTCTTCTTCACGGTTTAGGCTTATTTACTAGCCTGTTCCGGCTCCAAATTGCTGCTCTTTCCATCTTTTCCTTGGTTTTCCAAAACTTCTTCTTCCTCGTGGGGAATAGTTGTATGCTGCTTCTGGTATTCTATTCTCAGTTATCCTTGCCAAGTGTTCTTTCCAGTTTGTTCTGTATTTCTCTATTGTTGTGTTTAATTCCTCTACTTTTAGTTGTTGTCTTATTTGTGTTATGTATGTATTAACCAAAACTCAGCTAATTCCGGCCATAAGAAGTAAGGTTTACTTTAAATCTGAAATTAAAAATTTACTCTAGCAACCGCCAAGTTTGGTTCGTCGCAGTATATACCATATAATTAATTAACCCTCAATATTTAATTTATTTTCGCGTAGCAGCGCACGCCGGGTATTAGCTAGTAAACAATAAAAAACTCAAAATGCATATTATTAAAATTCAACGGCTGATGGATGGGGTCACCATCCATCACCAATACACATACAAGTAGCTTCAACTAGCAACTTGATAGAACACAGCTGCTCACCAAAATTAAATCGCGAAAAATAAAAATAAATTGTCCAAACTTTAAAAAAATAAAGGAGCAGAGCCCAGTACTTGCTGTTATACATCGCATACCATGTGGGCCTACCATTATCAACATATAACATGTAGCTAAACATCAATTACGATTTCAAATTATGTACTTCGTTTTAAAACCCGGGGCCACTTAATCAGTGAGGCCCACCACCTTTTCACGCAGGTCACTTCACCTTTTGATTTCCTACGGCACATGTAAAGACATAGACATAAAATTGGTCAAATTTCAAAAACTTATAGGAACAATAAAAACATTCTTTTCCGAAAAGTACACCCAGATACAATTCTAAAATTTTATAAAACAATGGCTCTTGCAACTCTACTTTATGGTTCTGAAATCTGGACTCTTACTACAGGAAAATTAAATAGGATAATGGCTGCAGAAATGAACCTTTAGCGGGTTATACGCTTTATGACCACATGCGTAATGAAGATATCTGCAAAGCTCTCAACACACCAACAATGTCTGAAACCATTCAAAAAATATCAAAATAATTGGCATGAACACCTTAGAATGCGGAACAATAGACTACCTCTGCAGCTATTTAACTACATACCCACAGGGTTAAGAGACCCAGGAAGACTTAAGAGATGGAGAGATCAATTTCTATCCTGAAGCGGAACATTCCAATGGCCTAATCCGTGCCTGCAATTGATGATGATGACTTTTTGATATTGATTGCTGCGGTGGCAGTTTGAAGTACCTGTTAATAATTTTAATTTCCAACACGCTTGGGATAAATTTAAAGTGGTCAACAAAAAAATCATCTCCAACACATATAGAATAAAACTAGTTATCAACAAAAAGAAAATAATTTTACCATCAAAAGCGTGGGGTGCTCTATATCAATTAATATATTTGATAATAAACAGATATTGGTAAAAGTAAAGTCTCTAAGAAGAAAACGAAAAATCATAAAAAGCACCCCACGCTTTTGATGGTAAAATGAATTTCTTTTTGTTGATAATTCTAGTTTTATTCTATATGTGTTGGAGATGATTCTTTTGTTGACAACTTTAAATTTATCCCAAGCGTGTTGGAAATTACAATTATGTTTCATTTTTGAGTTCGGTTTTCTAATAAAGCGTGCTGTTTTAGTTTTTTAAAACTATTATTTATTTTTTTATTTTTTAGTTTTAATATTTTACAGAATAAGATAATAATGTAAATATCTTTAGATTCCATTGTAGTATGAGCTAGAAATATTACTCTTCTAAAAAAACCCCTCCCCAGCCGGATTCGAACCAGCGACTTATGGATTACTGAAATTATATACCACTAGTTCACCGCTCTACCAACTGAGCTCTTACAACGATTGAGTAAAAAGTCGACAAGTCCGTAACCTATTAAACCAGTTTTAATTTTTTTTATTTTCTGATGATTCTGGCCAGGAATTTAGAAATAAAATATGAAATTATTGTAGTGTCACGGGTCCTTTACAAGTATACAAAGTTTCAAGTCGATCCAATGTCTCTAAGTAGGTGAAAATCGTGTTCTAAGATTCCGTTACATAAATACAAAACACTTTTTTTGATTTTCTGATGATTCTGGCCAGGATTTTAGAAAATGAATATGAAATTATTATATTGTCACGGGTCCTTTACAAGTATACAACGTTTCAAGTCTATCCTATGTTTCTAAGTGGGTGAAAATCGTGTTCAAAGATTCCGTTACATAAATACAAAGACACTTTTTTTTTTTCTGATGATTCTGGCCAGGATTTTAGAAAATAAATATGAAATTATTGTATTGTCACGGGTCCTTTACAAGTATACAAAATTTCAAGTCGATCCAATTATTTTAAGTGGGTGAAAAACGCGTTGAAAGATTCAGTTACATAGATAGATAGATAGAGACAGACAGACAGACAGACAGACAGACAGACAGACAGGTAGACAGATAGACAGACAGACAGACAGATAGACAGATAGACAGATAGACAGACAGATAGATAGATAGACAGATAGATAGATAGATAGATAGATAGATAGATAGATAGATAGATGGATATATACAGGTCAAGCTAATATAAAGCGTGTAAAAAGAGCTTCTATTGTGTCATTTTAGACTGGCAGAATCTTTGTTGTGTTACTACTCGTACTTTGAGAAAGACCATCAACATTCTGAGTATGGGCAAAAGTATGTTTCCAGAAAAAAAAAAGGATTGTGTATTGAATAGTCCTCGTGTACTACATTTTTACGTGTGACCAGTATAGTTACTATTTTCTTTTAATAACATTATTCATCTGGAAAAATATAAGAAAATCGTGGAAATCTTATCGAAGGTTCTGTTCGACTACTTAAAACAACACACTTTGCAGCACAAGTGTGAAGTGAAGTGTCCTAACCAAATGGTACTTGAAAGCTAAGAGAATGATAAATACCTTGAAATAAAAACTTATTTGCGGGACGTGAGAGCTTTCTCGGTGACTGCAAGTAGAAGGTACCGTATATCTCCCGCACGTGTTATAACAAATTCTAGGTCAAGTGTATTCCATGCACTTCATCTGAAATAATTTGTCTCTACTTGCTGGTGACATAAAGTGCCGCTATATTAATACTAACGTTGTAAGATTAAACGTGGCGTTCTTCCCTCGGATGCAATGTCCCAGGATCGATTCCAATTGAAAAAGGTTTCTTGAGTAACTTCTCTTCGATATTTTTCTTCGCCTGAAAGAAAGTGTATGAACCACATAATATTGTATATGTATCAGATATGCATTATTTAATGTGTGGAGAAATGTTAACTTTTTTTCCATGAATTGTCGTAGCCCTGTCTCCAAGATCGGAGAAAGTTGCACCGTCTAGTTTCATTTAGATTCTTCATACTTCGAATTAAATTTATTACATAGCCCCTGGTTTCCTTCAACCACAATTTTAACACACGAACACGTCATAATCTCCTAATATATCTGAACATGGGACATCTCATCATTCCACTTAATATACGCTACTATCCATATTTCCCGCAACCGGAATTCCAGAACACAGGAAATCAGCATTTGCAGAATTCTTAATTTATATTTGTTTAACTTTGGTTTAAATTTCGTATTGGTGCTTATCTAGATAATGTGTAAGTTATTTATTAATTCATGTTTCTTTATAGATAAATAATAATATTATTGTTTAAGAGATTTTCCATATTATAGTGATTTTCCTAAAATCTGGATAAAGTTCCGCATAAATTTCTATCCTCCGCATTCATTTCACTGTTGATCATTACTAATTCTTAATCCATCCATCCATTGTTTCTAAGGTCATCGCCTTCCTCTTATGTCCTCAGCAATCCACTCCAGTATCACAGTCTGTTTGTCATCCTTTTTAGATGTCCAAACCATTTAATTATATTTTCTCCAAAACATCAGTAACATGTTTTAATACGTCAGTAATATTAATAATAATGTAACTATATATTACTAGGCTAATTATTATTCCAAACCTAAAGGTCGGGGGTTCCAGTTCCGGTAGAGTCAGAATTTTTAAATTGGCCCATATATTCTTGTGGCACCATGGTCCTGGAGTCGACTCAGCCTTTAACGGAAATACTAAGCTCTAAACTTTAAGCTACTTAAATTAATAAAACAGTATAAACATTATTACAATAAATCATATAACAAAAAAGTATAAAAATATTTAAGTAAAGTAAAGTGATCCCACAACAGACCCGGAGGCCCTTGGGGTAGTAGGAGGTTAAGGCTCCCACTTTTTCTAGACAATCGGCACTTTATGTCAGCCGGGTTGTCAGCCCTGCGTGACGGCCGCCTACCCCCAGAACAAGCGTCTGGTACTCATTTCCGTTAGAGGCTGAGTCGACCCCAGGGCCATAGTGCCGCCAGAGGGTTTGGGTCAGTTTAAAAATACTGACCCCAACGGGACTTGAACCCTCGACCCTCCGGCTTGTAGCTCAGTGCCTTAACCACTACGCTACGGCGTGCCCCCCATAAAAAATATTAAAATTTTTATATTGTCACCACTCGTTAATTTCCCCCCTAAATATTGATAAGTAGGGCCTATTTAATATATAATAATTAATGTTTGTTTGTTCGTACTTTATGCGCGGCCATACCGTTGATCTGATTGTGATGGGGCTATAAGAGAGTTATGATACTCAACTCCTACACCCTTAAAAATCGCCCTTTGTAGTGAAAAACATGAAAAAAGTAGCTCTGTGAATGCTTAAATGGCTTACGATGCCTAAACCATAACAAATACACAAAATTAATGTACACAGAATTTAATTTATCAAAACGCTCTACAAAAAAGTCCCCGACAGCATATGTTTATCTCTTACGGATAACTCACTATAACCATTTTTGTCTTTCATTGATGCCAAGAAGATCGAGACAAGCATGTAGATTCATGTGCCAGCATAGCAGCACATGACAGATATTCTTTTACGGATAACTTACAATAACGAATTTTGTCTTTTAGCTCATTTATGCCAAGAAGATCGGGGTGAGTAGATTCCCGGACATCGCCGGGTAAACAGCACGGGGATCTAAAAATAATTACGGTACAATGTTTCCTTCTACTTATTTAACTGAACATATAACACACTAATTTTCGTATTTCAGCCCATTTATGTCAAGAAGATCGGTATAAGTAGATTCCCGGGCAATGTCGAGTAATCAGCACGGGGTATCTAAAAAATATAAATTTATAATTACTTTTCCTTCTACTTATTTAACTAAACATAAAAACACATTCATTTTCATTTATTTAGGCGTAGCAGCGCACGCCGGTTATTAGCTAGTATTATATGAATATTTACCTCCAAAATAATCGTTTCAACCCCCCATCAAATGATTGTAATCAATTATACCCCAATGTTAAAGGAAAAAAAGAAACCCCAAATTTTGAGATGCTTGTTGTGGGATAAAGGAGACTGGCACTCTGACAATCCGCCTGACATCTCGTGCCGATTTTCTAGAAAGATAGGAGCCAAATATATCCTTCTACCCAAGGATATGCAAACATTTATAGTGGCATACTTTGTACAGTATAGACTAGCGTCTATATTTTTTATGATTAGTGAACAATTACAAACATATATAAATTAGTCAATATACAGAATAATAGTAGAGAAAACCAATATATACGAAGATGAGAGAATACATATAAAGTTTAATAAAACAATAATGAAAACGGGATGAGATATAGGCTTATATATTATTAAGACTGTAATAGAACAATTATTTTTTTCAAATTCCCCAGGTTTGTCTTTCGAATTCCTGGTTTATCTCCTGGCATGGTGTACTTGTAACCCACTTCTGAGGTTGGGGCGCCTGGAAGGCGGGGTTACGTTGTCCCGATGATATGATGGGTGATGTTGATGATAATGGTGCGCCAGGAGAGTCCCTAATCCTAAGCATAGCCTAAGATGATATGATGGGTGATGTTGATGATAATGGTGCGCCAGGAGAGTCCCTAATCCTAAGCATAGCCTAAGATGAATATGAATGATGATGATTGCGATGGCCATGTGATTTCGGGTACCGTTTGGGCCTTAAAGTTTTCCTGACATTTGTCTTACAGATGAGGAAAAAAACCGATAAAACCTCACCCAGAAAAACTGTCCCTACCCGGGATCGAACCCGGGCCCGCTGCGCGACAA
Source organism: Diploptera punctata (assembly GCA_030220185.1). NCBI lineage: Eukaryota > Metazoa > Arthropoda > Insecta > Blattodea > Blaberidae > Diploptera > Diploptera punctata. The sequence goes on from JASPKZ010007209.1 coordinate 732,154, forward strand.
GCACGCTACCCCGAGACCCCAGCGGTGGACTAATAGAACAAAATAAAACAATAAAATTAGTACGTGATCGTCCTCAACAAGATTAAAACATTGCATTTTCAGAAACCGACTTTCTTCTTCAGGAGAAATATTTGACGAATAGAAAATTATTAAATTGTCTTTTCAATGACGCCACCGTATGGCAGAAAGGAGAGAATTCCAAGATCGCGAAGAACACGAGGTGTAAGACATAGAATAGAAAAATGTTTAGTGCAAGGATATGTTAGATGTTAAGTCTCTCTGTGATCTGATACTTCAATCAAGGTTCGAGGACAAAATATTCCGATTGAGGGTCTTTCCACTTTTCAGCAGTTGCCCTTTTACCAGCCGGCTGCTGGCCCTTCACATCCACATGTGTCAATCACAGAGGTAGATGATCAACATCCAGTGTAGGGGTAACATGTGGTTAGCATGTCGAGTCCCCCAGCCGTTATAGCTGGTTCCTCAACCTGGATCCGCTACTTATTGTAGCTACCCAATTGCCTCACGATGCTGGGTGGGCACCGATCCCATACTGGCCGAAATACCATGAGAAAATTTCTTCCCCCAAGGAGACTCGAACCAGCGCAAGTCCCGTAGCTCTGCGCCAAGGCTTCCTACCTTAACCGCTCGGCTACGGCGCGGGACGGACAAAATATTAAGAAATTTATTCTGGCAGAGTTAGACAATATCAGTTGTCTGACAAACCAACTGACATCTCGTTCCCATTTTCTAACTCTACCAGAATAAATTTCTTAGTATTTTGCCCTCAAATGCGGGCATGGGTTCAACTGGGGTAAATTTTCCGGAGGTCAAATAGTCCCCCATTCGGTTCTCCGGGCGGGGACTACATCAGGGAACCTATGCCAAAGGCTCAAACACAGGCGAATGGAGAAGACTACTTATCAATAAACTACATGGTCTTTATACAGTCAGATTCAACCCAGGAAGTTACTGTGTGTTTGGAATAGGGAACTGGGTTGCCATTTTAACAGTATTTTCTTGAGAGAAATCCTTATACAAAACTGAAGATTGCAACACAGCAGGTACATAGTTGTAAGTTGTAGCCGTCTAAGCCACCCCCTCTTAAAGAAAAAAAAAACAATGTTTTTTAAATGTTTAGTACATAGATTTGGAAAAAAGTATTGTTAACCTTCCCCCTCCCCCTCCCTAAACAAACAAATACCGTTATTATGAGTTTAGGAACATCTATCCTCTGTACGTAGGAAGACATTGGCGTAGCCCATAAGGTCTGTAGTAACTTCGTGGGTTTAATTAGACTGTTAGGAAGCCAGATATAATAAGAACAGTTAAGTCTCTAAGACTGTGATGGGCAGGACATGTTGCGCGTAAGGAGAATTAAAGATGTGCTTGGAACCTTCTTGTAGGAAAACCAGAGGGAAGACGGCCAGTTAGTAGACCGAGAATGAGGTGGGAGAATAACATTAACTATGATTTGAGGGAAGTAGGTTATACAGGGAATGATTGGAAATCATTAGCTCAGGATAGGGATGTATGGAGAGCTTATATCCGCGCGGGCATGAACCAACGGGTTCGATAGTGCCAGTGAGTAAGTAAGTAATATTTTGCCCTCAAACCACGATGGAAGGACCAGATCACAGAGTAACTTAATACTTAACATACCCTGCGAGACGGTCGTCTTCACCCCCAGAACAAACGTGAGGTACGTTAGAGGATAAGTCGACTTATTAACCCCCAAGGTTTAGGCCAGTTTAAAAAATCGTGACCCCATCGGGACCAACTACATTTCGGAGTACCCCAGTAGGTACTGTATGCCTAATAATAGGGTCTATTTGTTATTAGTTAATAGTATTCTCAGTATTCTGGGTAGTGTCAAATATTCCAATTAGTACGTTAGAAAAAAATGTATGCAAAAAGGCATAGATGGGATACAACGATGGGCTATGGAAAAATGAGTTCAAGATAAACAGCAACAAGACCGTACAAATGGTTTTCAAGAAAGGAGGAAGAACAGCGGCAGGTGATAATCTAAAACTAGGAGAAGAACCGATAAGAATGGTCAACAAGTTCAGATATTTAGGCATAACACTGCAGCCAACAACAAAGTCTTTCAGCGCACATGTGCAGGAGGGAGCAGCAGCAGCTATAAGAGCTATGTGCAGTATCAAAGACATCACATCGTTAAAATTAGTCACAGCCATGAAATTATTCGCATCAGTGATCACCCCGATCGTCACCTACGGGATAGAACTGATATGGGGAGAAACTATCGACCAGCGATATGGAGAGGTTTAGAAAAAGTAAAACCAAGATTCATCAAAAAGGCATTAGGTGCAAGCAAATACACACCAAATAGAATGGCCTATATGCTAGCCAGAGAAACCTTCTTTCTAGAGGACCTGAGGCAAAGGATACTACTGCCAGCAACGGAGCCATATAAGAAAGTCATCGAAAAAAAAGAAACAGAGAGAAAAAGAGATCGACGAAGATTTCTACGCCTCAGATGCCATGGTAAACAGAGAGTGGACTGGAAGTAACCAACCACAAAGGCACAGAATCATAGGTTTAGCAACACACGGATATCATCACAAAATGTGCAAAAATGCAAAATTCCACCAACCGAGTGATTCGTGTGAATGCAAGATATGCGACCAAAAGTGTGAGCGATACCATTACAAACAATGCAGAATATGTACAGGATCACTGAACGAACTCATAAAAGACAAATCATAAACTTATAACTTAATGCTCTTTCGAGTGCCTCTTACCACTTTATTATTATAAAAAATGTATGGAGCGTTGGTGAGGCCAGTAATGCACTATGGTAGTGAGATTTGGGGTTTTCAAAGAACGGAAATACTAAATAAGGTATATACGCATTTTGTAAAATATATTACAGGACTTAGTAAGGCCGTTTCTAACTATGGAATTTTATATGAATTTGGGTAATTTCAGGACGACATAAATTGCAAAATTCGTGTACTCAAGTACTGGTTGCGGCTAATCCAAGGACAACAAACAATGCTCAGAGCAATTTGTTACGACCACCAAATCAGGAACGCAAATGGGAAATTCTGGGTAGACGAGGTTAAGAGAGAACTCCAAAAGATTGTGATGGGTTGGGTATGGGAAAAAGGGACTGAAAATCGCAAGAATGTGTGGAGAAAAATTAGGAGGAGGTACTTACATATAAACCGACAAAATACTTTGGCCGAATGTGCGGGAAAACGATCACTATTTTTACAAAAGAGACTTAAAACAAGTTTGGGGAAAAGAATCTTATATACTCAATCTAGCATTTAAAGAGAGATCAGGGCTTGCTTGGTTCAGGTTAGGGGCATGGAAATTCTTAAAAATTAGCGACGATCACGATATGCGAATATGTCCAATGTGCGGGAGCTTTGAAGACGAGATACACATATTAGAAAAATGTAACGGTTTAGAATATTGGAGGCATCAGTTATTACCGGAAAGATTTCTAAATTCAAATCGTGGAAGATTGTCATGCTACGAGTTACTGGTAAACCCAGAAAATTGGATAAACATGGGTAGATTTCTGGACAACGCGGAAAATAAGAACAACACTTATTCAGGAATAAATAAATATGTTAGCAAATTGCAATGTCATTAATTCTTAATAATTCTACATAACTAAGTTAATGTATAATGTAATTGTATTGATATCTAATTGTAATATTATTGTGTTTTTTTCTTGTGTTTTTAAACGTGAACTTATTGTAACGGACTGTCAATAGCACGTACGGCTTCTGCCCGTGCGATCCATATTTGTAAATAACATTGTGTGTATCTTACTCTTAGTTTAATAAAGTATATATTAGTTGATTGAAAGAAAATAACTCACGGTTGAAACTCCAGTAGGCTATGAAGGAGGTACTTATTTTTAAAAAGTCTCTCGATCATTTTCATAAATGTGTGGAAAGTGATCTAAGGTCGCTATTTTACTGTATATACTTACTTACTGACACTATAGAACCAATAGGTTCATGGCCACGCGGACATAGGCTCTCCATACATCCCTATCCTGAGCTAATGTTTTCCAATCAATCCCTGTATAATCTACTTCCTTCAAATCATAGTTAATGGTATTCTCCCACATCATTCTTTGTCTACCAACTGGGCATTTTTCTACTGGTTTTCCTACAAGAAGCTTCCATGCACGTCTTTCATTCCCCATTCGTGCCACATGCCCTGACCATCGCAGTCTACGAGCCTTAACTGTTCTTATTATATCTGGCTCCCTATAAAGATCATGTAGTTCACTGCTATGTAGTCTTCTCCATTGACCTATCTGTTCATCTATCTTTGGTCCAAAAAATGTTCCTAAGAACTTTATTCTCAAACATTCGTAATCTTTTTTCCTTCCTTAAAGTAAGAGTCCACTTTCGCATCCATATAGGCCTAATGTAACCGGTAGAAAAACAGTTTTATGTATTTTCAGTTTAACGTTTTTTGAAAGACATCAAGAGTCCCTGTAATGTATAATATCACGCATTTCCAGAATTGAGCCTATGTTTAATTTCTTTGTGCATCGGATTCTTATTTGTCATTATCGTTCCTAGGTATTTGAATTCAGCAACTTCCTCAAAAATATTACTTATTGCTGAAATTTATTAGTGAAGTGTCACTGAAAGTGTATGTGAACCAAATAAAGTTATTATGAAATTTTACGGGAACATCTGTCGTGTTTATTGCAAGAAAATATGGCAAGAACGACTCCCCCCCCTCTCCGGTAGCGCGGGACAATATTTATATTGCCTAAGGAAATATTCAGTAAGCTTGTTTTTTTAGCTCTTTTTGGGTTGGGCAGGCCTTGATATAAGAGCGGAGACAATTCCAGAGACGGGTAGCCGAAATAAGGACGAACGAGGAATAGTGAGTTGTTGGATATAGAGGTCTTTCGATGGTTTGTTTAAGTTATGATGGGAATACGTTGAATGAAGCGAGTAGAATGGTAAAGGGGGTGATGAAGTGGACACAGATGGTGTAAGAACTAGAGAAAATGTATCTTTCGCTTGTATTCAATCGGAAAATTAAAATTATGACATAAGTTATAAAACTTTTACCTTAATAGGTCCGTCTTCTCAACTATGTAAAGTATTGATTCTCTGCAGGCCTTTCGGTACTAATCCCATCATTAGCAGAAGGAGCAGGAGATATGTCTGTATATTCTGACCCCGAATGTAATACTGGTACATTTGTGATACTTTTATACAGAAGATTGAATGTAGGCCTAATGAGTGTGTTCTTTAAAAATCGGAGCCAAGACAACATTTCAAATGCTGGAATTATATGATTTATTGAGGTTGTAATACATATTTATAGTGCGCAAGCATTACGAATTCGTTGCAGTCTTTGTCCCAATTTGATACCCATGTCTGTTAAGAGTAAATTGCAGTACTAGAAATGCGCGGCATATCGGTAATCAAAGTTGGGACAATCACTTTTTTTAAATTAATAAAGGAGGGAAATGTTTAAACGATTTAGGGAATGAAAGATCGTGTATATATATATATATATATATATATGTATATAAATTTCTCATATGGGAATGAAAGACGTGCATGGAAACTTCTTGTAGGAAAGCCAGAAGGAAAACGCCCTGTTGGTAGACCAAGAATGAGGTGGGAGAACAACATTAACTATGATTTGGGGGAAGTAGATTATACAGGGAATGATTGGAAAGCATTGGCTCAGGATAGGGATGTATGGAGAGCTTATGTCCGCGCGGCCATGAACCTACGGGTTCGATAGTGCCAGTGAGTAAGTAAGTATATGATCATACCAACTAAGTTTTTGGATGAAGACACCAGATTTTTCTGATTTTTCATGGAGGATTTAAATGGGATATCGATTTTTTTGGGGTTTTATTTTGAAGAGAATTCGTTCTATTGTTTTTGTTGTTATTATTATTATTATCATCATTATTATTATTATTGTTATTATTATTATTATTATTATTATTATTATTATTATTATTATTATTATTATTATTATTATTATTATTATTATTATTATTATTATTATTACAAGCTTGTAGTTATAATATTAGAATTGTGGAGTTGATGAGATTGTGGTAACAAATGTATAATTAATAGACAAAGGTCTTGGAAAACAAGTAATTTAACAGGGAGGTAGGTGGGTGTAGAACTGTCAGGAGCAATACTTGTTAAAATACCATCACAAAACATTTACTAACATTATTAATAAGACAAGCCGTATCTACGCAACGGTAAATCTTCTCTCCTGTTAATTATTCGCTTCTTTAAAATGTATAAACCATTACCTAGCTACTACTTCAAGCTCCATAGAGCTTTAACATTTTGAATATAACATTTTCACGGACAAGGGAACTGTCAACCATTCCATGCCAAAACTTACCTTTAAATTTCTCCCAGATAACCGTTTAATGTAGCCTACCAAGGCCGTGACAAAAAAGTATCTACCGTTTTTAACTGCTAGTACAAAAATCGAAGTCTGAATCCAGATATGGCAACTCTCTGTGCGGAGCACATGGACTCCTATCATGAGTAAGTGTGGAGTGAGGCGGGACGCGGCGTGGATGGCAGGTAGTGAGAGTTATCCAATCTACCAATTCTCGAGTTGTATTACTTCCCTATAGTTCAAATGAGAGATTTGGCGCTGTATTTTAATTCCTTGTATTTAACTGCAAATATTTTTAACGGCAGATAGATTTTTTTTAGAATTAGCCTTGGTACATCACAACGCTTCTCTGGAAGAAACTTAAAGATAGGTTTCGGCATGCAATGGTAGACAGTTCCCTTGTGAGACAAAGGTTATTGAATCTTGCATGAGCGCCAAGACTGAGATTGAAGAGGGTGCACTTGCACTCAATTTCAAAACATGTTTACAGCGTTTTATTTGTAAGCCCATGTTTTCCCTTTACAGAGATTTAGGCGCTCTTCCCCTACAGGGAAGAATTTGAACCATACTAATTTAGTTACACTTGTTTTCGTATAGTTGTCATTTTGAGTGGTCCGTGGTCAGCGTTCCGCCTCATACTGACATCAAGGAAACCAACGTAGTACTAGGACGGGAAAATTCGGTAAATTTTGCTTAGAGGCCTTTTCATTCAGGCTTGAGGATTTTTTACGAGCCTGAAAATCTTCAGACTCTTGACCCACGGCTTAAAGTCCCTCCCGGAGGACTTGCTCCTTGGATTTTTCCGTCCTAAAAAACCCATCGACCCCGGCCGGGTTTGAACCCGCGACCCTCGGGACCAGAGGCAAGGAGCATAACCACTAGTCCACCGCGGCCGACTTTTATAGTGTTAGAAACACAAATATGAAATTGAATTAAGTGTATTTGAATGAGATTTTTTTTTGAGAAATGTAGATAAATATCTGAAAGTGGCGTATGGAGAATACAATAAAAATGGAAACAAAAAAAAAACGTTATTTAGGAACATTTTTGTACACAGTATTTACATCTAAATGAGCAAGTGCTTGGAAGCAGTTCAGCTTACATAATTTAAAACTTATGGGTAATACACAATCCATCCGTAGTAATTCTGCCCGAATGCAGGTCCTTCACTGCAATCATTTCCATAACATTTTCATGCTATACTTGCAGCTTTACTAGGGGATTGTAGGTGTGGTAGCTTCCCGTTGCTTTCCACACCGGTGAAGGATGTTGATGGTCATATGATTTCGGGAACCGTTTGGGCGTTAAAGTTTTCCTGACATTTGTCTTACAGGTGAGAAAAAAACCCGATAAAAACCTCACCCAGAAAAACTGCCCCGACCGGGGATCGAATCCGGGCCCGCTGCGTGACAGGGCAGCACGCTACCAAATGACCACAGCGGTGGACTAATACACAATATGGTTTATAATTTTAAAGAGAGCAGAGAAACAGAACATTCAGAATTAGGAACAAGTTTCAAAGCGTCAAATTCAGATTGATACGTAAAAAAAAAAATAATAAAGAAGCAGAATAAAATAAACAAAACTATATGTAGAATAATATAAAATCAAACTGAAGAAAGAAATTAGATACATTAAAATATAATATAAATCAAAATAAACTATACTTATTTTAAAATATTTAAATAATTTATTGGTTTTATTAAATCTTTCTTTAGTTCGCTTGGATCGAATTATTTCAATTTATAATTTGGGTCCTAAATATCTACTAAACTTACAAGTAATCAAGAAATAATTGTAAAGAATAGAATATTGTAATATTTATAAAATCGCTTCAGACGAGTTGGCTAGGACATATTTTGAGAATAAATGAAAATATGAAAGAAGGAGCAGAAAAGGAAGACCAAGAACAACCTCGAAGAACAACATTCAGAATTCAATGAGGAAATTAGATGTAACGGATGAAGACACAGAGAACAGAGAACGATGGATAACTTTAATTAAGTGAAATTTGTGAATGTTTGTTACAAACTGATAGTCTATAAGTCCGTAATCATTTATGTATTTGTTTTAAATTCATGTTAATTATTAAGATTGGTTGGAGAAACCCCTCGATGAGGAAAATTCTCAAAATGAATGATTGAATGAATGAAAATAAAATCCCCCCCCAAAAAAAACTCAAACAGTATGACCCTTGTGAGTAAAAGAACAGGTATTCCAAGGACCAGATGACTAGAGGAATTAGAGTGTGACCTTGCTAAAATGCAAGTTAGTGAATGAAAAAAAAGAGATATAAGTGGAGTAGGAATATGAAGGAAGCCAAACCTCACGTGGACTGTAAAAGTGAGGAAGGAGGACAGGAAGAATGTTAGGAATAACATTTGTACAGACGTTGCGACGTACAGTATTACCTTGTCAGATTAAAAAGAAAATGAAAATATTGTTTTTAGATTCAACTGCTGTCTGCTTCCTATTAGAAAATGTGAAATAAAAAATTGGTAATAAAATATGTCTACTTCTTTGTAACATAAACAATATTTCTGAACATAAGACTCTTCAGCTTCATGCTCAAGTTTTAACAATGACATTTAATAAAAATTTGAAACAACGTCACATTAGTAAGTAAGGACACATTAGTAAGTATATGGTCTATCATAGTTTCAGTATTATGGTTTCAACAATCATCATTTTCCAGGGATTAAGCCTGTTGGCTGGTTCCAGTTTTATGAAAGCTAGAATTGTTAAAATTGTTCAGACCATCTTCTGTGTGGGCGACCAACATTTCTCCTTCCGCGCTGTTTATAATTTACCAATAATTTTGGAAATCTTCCTTCTGGCAATCTATCAATATGTTCTTTCCAGTCGTTCATATATTTAATTATTCGGTCTGTAAGTTTGAAAATATTTAGTTTCTTTCTTATATCTTCATTTCTTTTCTTATCCAGCAGAGTATATCCTGCTATATTTGTTAAAAATCGCATCTCAGCTGCTTCCAATCTTTGTTCTTGTCTTTTAGTGATCATCCAACATTCTGATCCATACATCAATACAGGAACAGCCATTACTTTATAAAATTTCATTTTTATTTGTTTTCTTGTGTTTTTAAGGGTTCTTTTAATAGTGCCACACATTAGATTAAATTTATTTATTTTGTCATTAATATCTTCAATTTTAACATATGATAAATTGAAATCTAGATATTTATAACTGTTCACCTGTTCTAACATTTTATTAGCAATTACTATTTTTGCTCTTAAGGTATCATGTCTTTTAAATGCTAAAATTTTAGTTTTAGTCTTTGAAATTTTTAAATTGTAATTGGCACTTAATTTTTCCAAATTAAAATAGCCTTTTGTAGATCTTCTGAACTGCAAATCACTACTTGATGATCAGCAAATAATATTGTATCCAACAGTTTATTATTTATTATAAAATGTTTATTTAAATTAATCTGCAACTTTAACAGAACTTCATCTATATGTAAATTAAAAAGAGAAGGTGATAAAGGACACCCTTTTCTGACACCACGATTTATTGTTACCATTTTTTGATGTTTAGATTTAAAACCCCTGTATATTACAGTTTTATTATTTACATATACATTTTGTATAGCCATAATCAATTGTTGTGGAATACCTTTATTTGTAATTATATCCCATAATTTATTTCTATTTACCATATCAAAAGCATTTTTCATAGTCTATAAATGCAACAATATTATGTTAAATGTTCAATGGAAATAGAGAAAGATAATCAAATCCCATTTTTCGACTTAAAGATAATTAAGAATGAACATAATCAAAATATTGAATTCAATATACACAGGAAGGATACGCATACAGACAATGACATTAAATATGCAGGTTTTAATCATATTGCTCATAACCATGCAATATTCAACAGTTTAATATACAGATTAACAAACATCCCCTTAAGTGAAGAACATTTTAAGAAAGATTTCAATCACATTTTAAACATAACTATGTAAGATGGTTTTGGAAAGGAGATAATAATAAATAAGTTAAAGAGGTTCAAACAACAAAAAGATTTAAAGAATACACCATCCTACAGCCTGATTCAAAAGAAAAGAAACATTTCAAGAAAATTACTTACCATCCTGGAATACAGAGAAAAATTAAAAAAATTAACAAATTTAGCCAGGATAATCTAGTAGTAACTAATAAGATAGTTAATGTCCCAGAGAGTAAAAAAATCTGGAATTTACGAAATCAGTTGCAACGACTGCAATAAAATATATATAGGAAAAACTAAAAGGAATTTATAAACTAGTACAAAAGAACGATTTAGAAATATTAAAAATGGTCAAATTGAAAATTCGGCAATTGCAGCTCATAGGTTGCTATAGAATCACACAATCGGAAGAGAAACTAAACTTCTGAAACATTTGGAGAAACCTTTGGAATTGACAATTTGGAAAAAGATATACATTCAGAAGAATAAATATAAAGCAATGAATTTTGATATTCCCGACGATAATAACTTAATCTCCAAGTTCATAAAATCTACACCAGATGGCAATTCAGAAGATGATGTTAATGACAGAATTTCGACAGCTGGAATTTGACTGAAGATGGAAGTAATACTATACTTTTAAAACCGGTATCGTGAAGAAAAATAAAAAAGAAAAAAACCAAAAATATTTAAATATCTCAATGAAACTGTTTCTAAAATTAAGTCTTTAGAATAAAATCCTGCTAAAACAGGTATTCCACATAATGCAAAATTAGAAATTATCAAACGCAACTTTGTGAGATGAGATGTTAAAGCATTTTCTCCAATCCATTCATTAATGTAAATACCTCATAGTGTTCCCTCCCACTGTAATTTTAATTAAAAAAATATTATAAATGCTCATTTTAGTAATTGTCTTGTAATAATATTAGGATAATGATAACAACAGCAAGCTACATGATCTATATAGGAAGCCGGATATAATAAAAACTATTGAACATGTGACACGAGTGGGGGATGAAAGAGGGGTATAGAAGCTTTTGTAGGAATACCAAAAGGAAAATTATTAGTTGGTAGACCAAGAATGAAGTGGGAGGTAGATTTGAGGGAGGTAGATTATGGGAGTATGATTGGAAAGCATTAACGCAGGTAGGAATATATGGAGTGGAAGTAAATATTAATAAAACTAAATATATCGTCACACGTAGAAACTCATTATATAATGGAAATGGACAGCTAATGACAAATGAGGGAAATTTTGAGGAAGTGGCTGAATTCAAATACCTAGGAACAATAATCACAAATAGAAATGAGATGCACAGAGAAATTAAACATAGGCTCAATTCTGGAAATGCGTGCTATTATGCATTGCAGAGACTCTTGATGCCCCAACTCCTTTCAAAAAACATTAAACTGAAAATATATAAAACTATTATTCTACCAGTTATATTATATGGGTGCGAAACATGGACTCTTACTTTAAGAGAGGAAAGGAGATTACAAGTATTTGAGAATAAAGTACGTAGGAAAATTTTTGGACCAAAGAGGGATGAACAGACAGGTGAATGGAGAAGACTACATAACAATGAACTACATGGTCTTTATACGAAGCCAGATATAATAAGAACAGTTAAGTTTAGTAGACTGCGTTGGGCAGGACATGTTGCACGTATGGGGAATGAAAGAGGTGCATGGAAGCTTCTTGTAGGAAACCCAGAGGGAAAACGCCCAGTTGGTAGACCGAGAACGAGGTGGGAGAATAACATTAACTATGATTTGAGGGAAGTAGATTATACAGGGAATGATTGGAAAGAATTAGCTCAGGATGGAGAGCGTATGTCCGCGCGGCCATGAACCTATGGGTTCGATAGTGCCAGTGAGTAAGTAAGGAATATATGGAGAGCTTAAGGTTCAGTAGTGCCAATGAGTTATTTAGTTATAATAATCATCATATTTAGCGTATCAACCCAGGTCGAGTCACAATCTCCGTCAGAATTCTCCTCGATATCTCTCTATTCCTGGTGATTGTCTACCAGTTTCGAATTTTCAAACTTTGGACATCTTCAAATATATTATAATGGCATATTTTAAACACAGCTACCACGCCTATAATTCCCAGTAAAGCTGAAAAGCGTAGTATGAAAATGCTATGACTGCAGTGAAAGACCTGCCCTCGGGCAGAATTACTATAGACGGACGGATTTTAAACACTTGTGGTTTGCTAAACCAGACAATTTTTACCTAATTTTAAATGAATGAATATTAAATGACATGATGGGGAGGAAAAGAGGAAGGTGAGCGTTTGTAGGAAGAAATTCGGAAAATGGAAGAACTCCAAGAAAACCCCGAATATTTTATAATAATAATAATAATAATAATAATAATAATAATAATAATAATAATAACAATAACAATAATAATAATAATAATAACAATGACAATAACAATGACAATAACAACGACAATAACAACGACAATAACAACGTCAATAACGTCAATAACGTCAATAACAACAATAACAACAACGGCGACGACGAAGACGACGACGACGTTATTAGAAGTAATAATATTAATAATAAATTAATATAGATGGAAGCCAGGATGCTTAAACTATTTCCAGGATAAATAAGAGTAAATGTCATATGAAAATTAATTGGTGTTTTATGGGATCAGAACATGAAATATAAAACAAAAATGTTTTTAATATAATGATAAGAACATTGAGTTAAGCTGCAGGATTTGGTAATTAAAATCAATAACGATATGTAATTTAAATTCCAGCAAATCGATTATTAATGATGTTTAGCTTGAATTTCTAGTATACATAAAATAAGAAACAGTACAATTAAACATTCAATTTTGGATTTCTTTAAAAACAATAAATAAAAATGGCGTTGTCATGTAAAGAGAATGATAGAAATTAGATTCCCAAGACAAATAATAGAATGGGTGTCACTTTATAGAACAAGGAAGCCAAAAATAACATGTTTTAAGCAGCTTGAGGAAAAAAAAGATTAGGCAATGGCGATTAGAATATCAGAGAGATGTGGAGGAGAATGACAATAAATTAAGCTAACTGGGCACAAGAAGATGTGAAACATTGTGAAACCTGCTAAGTTATAAATAACAATAATAATAATAATAATAATAAATGCATTGTTGAAAATTCTGCCACATTTCATCATCATCATCATAGTACATTCACGAATTTAGGCCATTTGTTGACCTGTTTCGGCCTCAAGAGAAACACCATCCAGAAGTCTTTTGAGTGGACGTCCTGGTCTTCTTCTTCCTGCAGGTTGATATCTTAACATTAGTTTGGGTATTCTGTGATCTTCCATTCGATGAACATGTTGTATCCATCTTGACTTATAATCAAAAATTTTGTTTTCTAAAGATTCCATGTGTAATTCTTCTAAGATGTCTTCATTTTTTTTGTGATCTAGTAGTGTGTATCCTGCAGTCCTCCGAAGATATCTCATTTCAGCAGATCTAAGTCTCTGTATATCCTTCTGTTTCAACGTCCATACTTCGCTACCATACAAAAGAGTTGGAAGAGCCAGTGTTTTATACACTTTTAATCTTGAATGCTTTTGGACTAACTGTGGCTTGAAGATAGAATTTATTAACCCTAAAATTCTTAAAAATTTAGATATTTTTGCATTTACATCCTTTTCTTCTTCATATGAGATATTGCATCCTAGATATGTAAAATTATTCACCTGCCACATTTCAACACACCAATTCAAAATTTTCGGGGCAATTGACTTTATATCTTGTATCCCGTGATGGTTATGCATCCCAACATACACCAGTGAAAGGAGAGAAGCTGACTATTGCAGCGCCGCGCCGCTCAACAAGAATCGCACGCAAGCAATTTTCTCCTTTGTATGTCTTATCTCTAACTTGGTCATCAAAATCCGGCCCCTGGTGATAGTATCTTTAGAAACTTCACAGGATTCATTCGGGATTAATATCCCCAGAGATCAGCTAAAACAAAAGTTAACAAAATGAAGGTACATTAATAATAATAATGATAATGATAATAATAATAATAATAATAATAATAATAATAATAATAATAATAATAATAATAATATTTTTAGGAATATTCTACAATACAGTGTTTCCCCTTCAACCCAAAATGATTTGCCTCCACGGGTTCCTGTCTAAAGCATCTTCTTCCCTCAAATCTCTAGCTTCCATACTTTTCCTTGCTCCATGTATCCAACATTCTCTAGGTCTGCCTCTTCCACTTCTTCCATTGACTTTCCAATTACGGATCTTCTTTGATATTCTCTCTTTTTCCATTCTTATGGGGTGTCCATACAATTTCAAACGTTTTTCTTCTATTTTTTCTAATATATTTTTCAACTTGCATAATTTCCTAATAATAATAATCATATTAATAATAATCATTATAATAATAGCAATACTTATAATAGTTATAATAAGTTAAATATAATTGGGCGGCTCCGTAGCGCAAACAGTTAGACACTCGCCTCTCGCCGCTGGGGTCCTGAGATCGAGTCTTGGTCACTTCATGTGGGTTTCGTGGTGGACGAAACATAGCTTGGGCAGCGTTTTCTCTGAGTGTTGTCCCGTTTTCCCCTGCCACAATTTCATTCCACCATTTCGCCATACTCTTCTCATCCATTTGGTTTCATTTCGTTCATCTGCACCTGTGATAGTGCGTCAATCGTGGTCGGCCGGCACCCTTGTCATTCACAGACTTCTATATAAGGGGCTTCATCTCATCTAGTCCCTCGATCCGACCCTGAGTTGGACACGAATTGAGGATATTTGAATAATTATAAAAAATATAATAATATATAATTATATTAATTATAAAAATTATAATACTATGATATAATTATAATAATTATAACATTATTAATAACAATACTAGTAATAACAACGTTAATAATAATAATAATAATAGTAGTAATAATAATATTAATAATATTAATAATAATAATAATAAAATAGTAGGCCTAATAAAAAATAATAAAAATAATAATAAAAACAATAAAAAATAATAAACATAAAAATAATAAAATTAAAAATAAGAATAAAATAATAATAAAAATAATAAAATGAATAAAAAATAATAATCATAATAATAATAAAAATAGTAATAAAAAATAATAATGGGATTTTGACAGCAAGCATGAGTAGTGATTTATATTTATTAACTCTGGAAATGTTTGCTATTATGCATGACAGGGACACTTATCCTAAATTCTAGTTACAAAAATGTGTAATTTATTGAAATTGGCAGAGTTGAGGCCATAAAGCTCTTAATTCTACTCAAGCAATAAAAACATTAATACAAAAAACTTAAGGTCTTAACAGTGAATACATATTGTAGAACTAAACTGAAATTAAATTGAATCAAATTTATTATTAGAGAAACGAAACATTAGAAACCATCAATTAAAAAGACCATTTGCAGAATAAATTATTGAAATTTCTTTTGAAGGAAGCTAATGTTCGGCAGTATGAGTTTCAGAGCCTAGCAGTGGATACGATATAGGGATTCGCATAATAGTAAGTTATGATGCGATCGTCTACTCAAATTGTGATTTTAAGATAGGAGACCAAATAAAAGATTTTAATTATCTCGGTGTATATTTAGGTTGTAATAGAGGAAAAAGACATAAATAATAAATTGCAAATATTTCAATATTTATATGGCTCCTTTAAAAGAACACTAGGAAAGGAAATAAGAAAATAATCACATTTAAATTTTTATAAATTATTGGCTGTACCTGGAATATTGTATGCCTCAGGAATATGGACTCTGAATAAACAGTCAATTAAAAGAACAGAAGAAACAGAAATTAAATATTTACGATTTGTGGCAGGATATACTTTAATGGATAAAAAACGAAGTGAATATATCCGTAAAGAACTACAAATATTCAGTTTTACAGATAGAATACAAGATTATAGGAGAAAATGGTATGTACATGTCTGTAGAATGGATACCAACAGATATCCTAGGAAAAGTCTGAACTATCAACCAAGAGGGGGGAAAAAGAGATCGGGGACGCCCACGAAAGAGATGGACACAGCAGCTATAATGCTTAGAGCCGGAACGAACCAAAGAGGTTTAGTCATTCCAGCAAGAAGAAGAAGAAGAGAGAAGAAGGTATCAGACGGAAACAAGAGGATAAGTAGCTTGGTATAGAATTATGTATAATTTGGAATAGTAGAGTCAGAGAGAGAATCCATTTATGTTTGATTATGTTGATGGAAATGTGCCTCCATCCTCTCCTTCATATTCTATTAATATATCAGTCTTGGCCTATATTCGCTTCTTTCCATCTATGTCTCTTGTCATTCTAGGTCACTGTACTCCTATCACTACACAAAATTTGTGGGACCATCTCCATCGTGGGCGCCCTCTGCTCTTTATACAAGCTTTATATTAGCGTGACCAGTATTTATGTAACGGACCTGTATCTATGTAACGGAATCTTTGAACACGATTTTCACCCACTTAAAAAATTGGATTAACTTAAAACTTTGTATACGTGTAAAGGACCCATGACAATACAATAATTTCATAATTTGTTTCTAAAATCCTGGTCAGAATCATCAGAAAAAAACGGTATAATAGGTTGCGGACTTACCGACATTTTAGTCAACCGTTGTAAGAGCTCAGTTGGTAGAGCAGTGGACTGTAGTGGTATATAATTTCAGTAATCCATAGGTCGCTGTTTCAAATCCGGCCCGGAGGATTTTTTAGAAAAGTATTAAGCAATTAAATTTTCATGGGATTCCGGTTTATGACAATCAATCAATTAAACTAAAAATTAAAAAAATAAATAATAGTTTAAAAAAAACTAAAACAACACACTTCATTAGAAAACTAAACTAAAAAAATAAAAAATTAATAATAGTTTAAAAACTAAAACAACACGCTTTATTAGAAAACCGAACTAAAAATGAAAACAATAATTTTAATTTTCAATACGCTTGGGATAAAATTAAAGTGGTCAACAAAAAAATCGTCTCCAACACATCTAGAATAAAACTAGAGTTATCTACAAAAAAATAATTTTACCGTCAAAAGCGTGGTGGACTTTTTATGGTTTTTACGTTTTCTTCTTAGAGACTTTACTTTTACGAATATCTGTTTATTATCAATTATATTCATTTATATAGAGCACCCCACGCTTTTGATGGTAAAATTATTTTTTTTTGTAGATAACTCTTAATTTTATTCTAGATGTGTTGGAGATGATTTTTTTTGTTGACCACTTTAATTTTATCCCAAGCGTGTTGGAAATTAAAATTATTTTTCATTTTTAGTTCGGTTTTCAAATAAAGCGTGTTCTTTTAGTTTTTTAAAACCATTATTTATTTTACTTTATTCTGATCTCACATCGTTGTGGCATAGGCTCACCTGTCTTGGTTCATCTTGCCCATGTGTCCGCAACGAGCTCCATGCTCTAACTAAAAATGGAGATAAACAAATTCAACAATTATTTACTAACATTTTGTGCAGTATGAACCACGCTCTGCTAAACCATTTTTGTGGCGTCTTATTATTACAGAACCACGTTCTACTACCATTTTGCACCCACGCAGGGTTATATTGTTGATCACTATTTTGATTGGAAAGCATAGATTGTTCAAATTTGTGATATCTTTGCCCGGGCCCATAGAGGCAAAGAGGAATTCAACTTTCTTTACTAAATTCTCCCAATATGTAATGTTTACTGACTTATAAAGTACAATCGTGGAATCTTTGGGATACAGGAACTAATACCCGCTGAATGAATAGGCATAGAGTAAGTAAAAAGCACAACTAAAGCTTTTAATGCGAGTCAAAATATAGTCAGATATAATATAAAGATAAATAAATAAATATTCGATTTACAAAGAAAAGAAATCATAGAAAATATGATATAAATCAACATACATACATACATACATACATTATCACTCACTCTAGTCCAGCCTCGGGTTGGGGGAAATACTGTCCTAGCGTCCCCACCCTGGCTTACTGGACTGAACAAACTAAACCAGCTCTCCTGAGCTGCTCTGACCAGACTCCAATGGTGACTAAGTAGATGATAATTCGATGTTACAAAACACAGCTATTTATGAGAGTTCACAGGGAGAGGGGGAATGCGCGATAGCACAGGGTGCGCACTAGGAAGGGAAGGGATAGATAGGAAAGCATTTGACACTGTTCATAAAGATGACACTCGAGATGGAGACGCGATGACATATAGTTTGCGCAGTAAGACGTAATTCCTGTACCGAAATGTCTATTTCCGTACAATTGTATAATAAAAAACAATCAATAATAATTGAAGTTACTTTTTAATTAGAGCATCTTAAGTATATATGCCTAAATCACCTCAGTGTTTTCTTTGTTCCACATCTGCTTTAATTGCAACGAAACTTGGTTTATGTCATTTAAATTAGTCGAGAAAGATAATCATCATCATAGTCCACGAATTTAGGCCATTTGTTGATCTGTTTAGGCCTCAAGAGAAACACTATCCAAAAGTATTTTGAGTGGACGTCCTGCTCTTCTTCTTCCTGTAGGTTGATAGCTTAACATTTGTTTGGGTATGCTGTGATCTTCTATTTGATGAATATGTTGCATCCATCTAGACTTATAATCAGAAATTTTGCTTTCTAAAGGTTCCATGTGTAATTCTTCTAAGATGTCTTCATTTTATTATGATCTAGAAGTCGAGAAAGATACTCTCCAAACATCAACGAAATCTGCCATCAGGAATGGTGTTTGACCTAACTAACTAACTCACTGGCACTATCGACCCCGTAGGTTCATGGCCGCGCGGACATAAGCTCTCCATACATCCCTATCCTGAGCTAATGTTTTCCAATCATTCCCTATATAATCTACTTCCCTCAAATCATAGTTAATGTTATTCTCCCACCTCATTCTTGTTCTACCAACTGTGCGTTTTTCCTTCTGGTTTTCCTTACCTAAGAGTTGAAATTTAAAAAGAACTCTAGCGATCTCCAGTCGTTTTCTCGCAGAGAAATTGGATAGATACTATTTAATTGACAATAGAAAGATACTATTTCCCGTAAAGTAGCAAATTCGGATCTCAAATTTAACTAGCTGAGGAATTCGATTAGTTTACCGCAGTTTCTTCAGTAGGCCTATGCCATTTTTTTATTGATGGCAAATTTAAATATATGACATTGCTCTATTGGTATAATTCATACAATAAATTAACTGTGAATCATAAGTAAACGAGTTAAACAGATGTTTGTTGAAATTGTGTTAACTTTTTGCGTGAGAGTTCACATAATGTAATGTTTCTGGTGCAGTGGAATTTTCTAGAAATGATGCAGTACTTCAGCTTTAATCATTGGGTTTGATATTTAGAGCAGTTAAAGAGGAACAAAACTTGTCAGTGGAAATGAAACACTGTCTGTGTCATTGCATCATAACAAATGTCATATTTCATCTACCTTCTTCATCTCTAGGGCCTTCAGCATTGCAACGTGTCCCGCCTGATTGAATTAATATTGTGCAGTATATTTCCGTAACTTATGGTTTTTCCTGATCATTCTTTCTATTTAGATATTGCTGCCGTCTGCTTGACAAATCATTATTGAAATAATTTTAATCAATCAGTTTATTCAATTGAATTTCAAGTTTAAGTGAATATATATATAGGCCTATATATATGTTAAATTAAATTTTTGACATTTAGCAATGAAGACCAATTATGACATGAAAAAAAAATGCCTAACCCGGGATTTGGACTCGAGACCTCTAACTTTATACGTTAGTGCTCAACCAAGTGAGCTACTCAGGAATCCTAGCACAAATATTTATTTTTTTTGTGTGTGTATATATATATATATATATATTTATCATTCTCAATTCACGAGAGGCACTAAATGGCAGTTCGACCGATGTCCGGCCGCTTCTCGTGAATTATATATATATATATATATATATATATACATCCATAGTAATTCTGCCCGAAGTCAGGTCCTTCACTGCAATCATGGAATTTTCATGCTATTCTTGCAGCTTTACTAGGAAATTGTAGGTGTGGTAGCCTCCCGTTGCTTTCCACACCGGAGAAGGATGATGATGGCCATATGATTTCGGGGACCGTTTGGGCTTTAAATTTTTCCTGACATTTATCTTACAGGTGAGGAAAAACCCCGATAAAAACGTCACCCAGAAAAACTGCCCCGGCCGGGGATCGAACCCGGGCCCGCTGAGTGACAAGGCAACACGCTACCTCGAGACCACAGCGGTGGACACACACACACACACACACACACATATATATATATATTTATACACGAAGGAGAAACTTCTACAACCAGTAAATTGGATGGACCGACGAAATTGGCTATTGGGAATCGGACGATGTCAAAGACACTAATCAACCGATGATCTACCTATCTAGTTATATACAGGGTGGACCGCTCGAATGGACCTAATTTCAATTGCTTGTTACTGGCAAACGGTTGAAGATAGAAACTTAAAAAAACGTGCATAGTACAGAAAACACTCACCAAGTTGAAAATCATGTCGGTCTAGATGGCACAAAGCTACGTTTCTCGTTCTTAGATTTAATTGTTTGTTGAAAATGCGCGACTCCGCAGATGAAAGCGCAAAGCTGTTTTGTGGTTATGCGGAGTTTAAATCAATCATTAGAGTTCAAAGGGGAGTTCCGGCGTGTGTTTAAAACCGTGAGGCTCCAAACATGCTAGAAGCATAAAGGAGTGGTCGTGTGCGCCAGTGAATACATATTAGCTACAGGATCTGTGTTGAAGAAGCATGGTGGTGGTCTCAGAGCATCCGATGAAATGGTAGCAAATGTTCAAGCCGCATTTGAGCGAAGCCCCCGGAAGTCATTAAGAAGAGCTTCGCGGGAACTTCAAATACCAAAATCGACATTACAACGGATTGTCCACAAACGCCTCAAACTGCACGCATATAAAGTGCAGTTAGTGCAACGTCTGGAGCCGAATGACATGCCGAAACGAGTGGAATTCGCCAATACGATGCTGGACCGTCTCGGCGCTGATCCTGACTTCATGACCAAGATTTTCTTCTCGGACGAAGCCACTTTCCATTTGTCAGGCAAGGTAAACCGGCATAATGTGCGGATCTAGGGATCGGAGAATCCTCACGCTATTCAAGAGCATGTTCGTGATAGTCCGAAGATGAATGTTTGGTGCAGTTTGTCACATAATAAGGTCATTGGACCGTTTTTCTTCGCCGAGAAAACTGTTCGTGGTACCACATATCTTGACATGCTGGAGCAGTTCTTCTTTCCACAAATTGAACAACTGCAGCCTAACATCGTTTTCCAGCAAGATGGTGCTCCTCCCCACTGGTCCAATGAAGTTCGTACGACTTTGGACAACATTTTCCCTGGCCGTTGGATTGGTAGGGGAGGACCAATCGCGTGGCCCCCGAGATCTCCCGATTTAACACCACTGGATTTCTTTCTCTGGGGCTATGTCAAAGATAAAGTTTACACCACCCCAGTCAAAGACCTTCGTGATCTTCGTGAGCGCATCATAGAGGCTATTGAGAACATTCCAGAAGACATACTCCAACGTACTTGGCAAGAAATTGTTCATCGCTTTGATATCGTCACAGTGACTGCTGGGGCTCATATAGAGATGTGGTGATCTGGATATCAAAACTTGGTGAGTTTTTCTGTAATATGAACGTTGTTTTAAGTTTCTATCTTCAACCGTTTGCCAGTAACAAGCAATTGAAATTAGGTCCATTCGAGCGGTCCACCCTGTATATATATATATATATATGCGTGTGTGTGTGTGTTTATGTGTGTGTGTGTGTGTGTGTGTGTTGGCCTCGGTGGACTAGTGGTTATGTTCCTTGCCTCTGGTTCCGAAGGTCGCGGGTTCAAACCCGGCCGGGTCGATTTATTTTTTAGGACGGAAAAATCCAAGAAACAAGTCCTCCGGGAGAGACTTTAAGCCGTAGGTCATGAGTCTGAAGATTTTCAGGCTCGTACAAGATCCTTAAGCATGAATAAAGAGGCTCTAAGCAAAGTTTACCAATATTAACGTCCTAGTAATACCTTAGTTGCCTGTTAGATGTCTCATTGGGTCGATGTGTTCATCGCATGCCATCCATGACATCTATGAGCAAATAAGGTAAATGAAAATTAACTTGTTCTACTAATTCCTTACAAAGGAGAAGCTATGGTTAAACAATGGGCTACGCCATTTATATATATATATATATATATATATATATATATATATAAACGTTTTGTTATATGACTGGGTATGAAACTAATTATTGAATGGGAAAACCAGAAACTGTGTTATTTTGTAAATAAAAATACTACTGTTGTAACGTTACTTACGACAATCACGCTTGATAACTATTTCACTTTGTAAAACTGACCAAAACTGTGGCCTGCTGCATGAATACAAGCTCTACAACGACGTATCATTGCATGTTGTAGAAGTTCAAAGACTCCAGGCATGCTCTGCAAAGAGTCGTCACATCAGCAGCAAGGAACTGGGAGATGATATCTTTCTCCCATTCAATTTTAGTCTCAAATACGAGGTTCTTCTTGTGCTGTCCCCACACAGAAAATTTAAGTGTAATGAGATCGGTAGAACTAGCTGACCATTCAATGCGCCCACCATGGCCAATCCACTTCTCACCGAATTTGCTATTTAACTGATTTCGAATTTTAAGAGAGTGGCCTAAGTAAAGTCACAAATGTAGTATTTTTGTTCTATACAGTATAACACAGTTCCCGATATTTCCATTTCATAATAATTATCCTTTGATCGATGGCCATAATAAAATCTATGACTAGAGCATGGAACTCACTTCCCAGTCATGTCAGGGATTGTCAGTCGCTATCATTATTTAAATCCAAATTAACTGATATCTTAAGTTCGACACAATGAAAACATTAAGTGCATAACAACTATATAAAGCATTCCATTAATAATCATCTAGGAAGCTACATACTTTATTTTATATCATTTTAATTTTATTATATTCTATGTTTTTGTTAGTATTAGCTAGTATTAGATCACATCATACGGCCATCATCATCACCATCCCTATCATTTTCATCATCATCATCATCCTTCACCGGTGTGGAAAGCAACGGGAAGCTACCACACCTACCATTCCGTAGTAAAGCTGCAAGCATAGCATGAAAATGCTATGATGGCAATGAAGGACTTGCCTTCGGGCAGAATTACTATGGATGGAGATCACATCATCATTGTATTTTGTTTAGTCTGTATTTTAATAATATCTTAAAATTGTAATATGTATGTAATTTTTGTATAATTCTACTATTCGCTGGTTGAGTGGAAGAGTAGGCCTTATGGCCTTAACTCTGCCAGCTAAAAAAGTATTATTATTATTATTATAACAAAAAGTTTCCTTTAGTCTATTCTACAGTATTATCCCTTGAAGTTTGGATATTGCACTTAATTATATTCTGTATATATATATTGTTTTATTGGACGTTCACAAAAACGACTTTTGGGCCCTGTCTAGTTGAGACTGAAACAGGTCAACATTGGCCTATATTCGTCAATGGTGTATGATGTTGATAGCTATATTGTTTTATGTGAATTGTCAAAAACAAAATTATTTATATTCTCACAAATTATATTTTTTAGGAAAGCAGATATGGTCTAATAAGAACAACTACATTTCGTAAACTGTTGTGTACACGGCATGTGGAACGAATGGGAAATGAAAGAGAGGCATGGAAGCTTCTGGAAGGAGAACCTAAGGCGAAAGCGCCTTATTGGTAGACCAAGAATGATGTGGGAGAATAATATTAACCATGATTTGTGGGAAGTAGATTATATAAGGGATAATTGGAAAAAAAAAATAGCTTAAGTAGGGATGTATGGAGGGCTTATGTCTGTGCGGCCATGAACCTACGGGATCGATAGTGCCACTAAGTTAGTTACAGAACATAATCTTCCTCATAATTTAGAACAATATACTGTATGTTTCTACTATTTTTTTTTTCTATTTCTATTGGTGATAAACTATGTTTCCATCGTTTTGGCGGTCTTCCGTTGCCGCGGTATACTCGTATCTGCTTTGAAATTCATTGCAAGTTTCGGTAACTGATATACATCCATTCTATTAGGTTTGTCTCTTCATTCGTCCTTGTTTTAATCCATCTTGTAACATCTGTAATCCTATATACAAGATGTAAAAAATTCAGGATACAAACTTTGAGAGTTTGTAGAGGAAGTAAAACAAAACTCTCTTGTTATGTGACAAAAATTGACAGGTTCTCCGTTTCCCCGCTAGGGGCCCTTGTAGGGTGGATGATTGCACAGAGAAAGATAAGATAATTTCCTCCACCAAGTCGGTTAGTCAGAAGAAACAGCCCAATCAGATGGTTGTGAACAATATCAGCCCACACATTTATAGTAAATCTGTGTTGATGATGGAATACACGAGTTGCCTTAGGATTCACAAACTCCCAGACATGGCTATTGTGGATGTTGTAAAAATAATTACTGTGTTTCTCCAGAGACGTGGGCACTACTGGCAGTAATGATAACACTGAGCAACAAAAAACATTTTTTTTTGTCTCAGAAAGAAAAACATGTGGTTCTGATAGTATTTTTTCTCTTGAATTCAAATATGATACAGGGTTTTCTCCATCACGTAAGGTTTCCGAGAGATAGGAATTTATAATTTCAAACACTTTAATATTTTCTACATTCGTAACTACACAATATTCGAACATTCGGACTCACCTAGAAAGTAACAGATGACGATTTTCTGCTATATTTCGCCTGTGGAGCATCCCTCTTGATGGTCCAACAATAATCGGCCAGCATATTAGGATTCCATTTGCCTTGATATCTCTTCTCCATAGCTGAAATCTCGTGAGTTAGATAATTTGGTTTTATTTTACAACGGACAAATGGACGAAAAAAATGTTTATTAAAAAATAATTATTTAAATCCATTAATTGAAATTGAAATAAAAAAAACTGTGGGGGATGGAGAAATTCCGAATACATATTTGAAAACACGATACAAAACTGCATTAACTACAACTATTAGTACTCATGAGAAAAAAATCACGTCGACCAGTGTAATCTTCCAATATCAAACCAATACCAAGATGTTACATACGAAGCAGTCAAAACTGCAGTGAACAGTGGCCTAAGGAAAGTCCAGCGTCAAATCTTGAAGGACCCCTAACGGGGAAACTGTGAATCTGTCAATTTTTCACATAAATTATTTTGTTTTACTTCGTTAACAAACTCTCTAAGTTTGTATACGGAACTTATTACACCCTATATACTCCTTACAAAACATTAGTGGAAAATGTAACGAGAGTTAAGTGTGTGTAATTTATGATAGAGTAGATTTTAATATTATGGGGTGTTGGTTATAAAGAGAAGTCAAAAAGTAACTTCTAAAAAATATCTGATTTCAATTTTTTAACAGTTTTGCGATTTTTTTGTGTTAATTAAGCATACAACTAAATCACTGGCATCATCCACCAACATTCTCCATTCTCTCTCTCCTTCATGTCATTTCATTTCTCATTCGTTAATTTCATATCAACCTCCACCTCACCTCATGTTAGAAAAAAAATAGTTTGGTAGAAACTCACAGATGTTGATTGTGTGAATGTGGTGAGGTGCCCAGCAGGGTGCAGCCTCATGACTCCGAGACTGAGAAATAAAAATTGTTAGAAGGAGCCAACGGGAAGGTTTATAGTCCCTCCTCGCAGCCACTATCCCAACCCAAATTTGGCGGTATGAGTCATGATAGAAGAACCTGGTATGCCGGACCCGGAAGACGACTTACAACTTACATAACTTCGTAGAGTAGACTTCATTCCATTAATCCATAATATACTGAGATAGCGCAATAGATCTTTAGATCGTGGTGGTAAGACCAGTCTGCGTGCCCCGTATGAATTAAGAACTAAAGACTAAAATACATCTAAAAACATACATTTTTAAAGCTTATCCTTAACTATTACAAATATTATAACAATGTCAGGTATTGGAAATATATTTTTTTTTGAGAACGAATTACTTTTTACGTCCACCGCTGTGGTCTTGAGGTAGCGTGCTACCTTGTCACGCAGCGGATCCGGTTCGACCTCGGTCGGGATAAGTTTCCTGGGTGAGATTTTTTCGGAGTTTTTCCTCACTTGTAAGAGAAATGTCAGGAATCTTTAAGGCCTAAACGGTATCCGAACATCTTATGGTCATCATAATCATCATCATTCATATTCATCTTAGATTAAGTTTAGGATTAAGGACTCTCCTGGCATATCACTACCATCATCATCACAACCCAACATATAGGTCAACGCAACCTCACTTCTCAGGCGCCCCAACCTCAGAAGTAGGTTAAAATTGCGCCAATGCCAGGAGAAAACGCCATAAGTGTCGAAATGAAAACCTGGGACATTGAATAAAAAAATACTTCATTTTTTTTCAGCAGTCTCTCCATTTTTAATATGTATGTATTGCTGCCATCTAATTTTGAGAATGTTGAAAGAAACATGGCACTTCTCTTTCAAAATGTTGAAAAATATGTTAATTATTCAAAATGAGACGTGCCATATTGCTTTAAGCTCATGTGGGAGCTAGTTATTCAGAAACACGTTATTCGTGAAGAAGCTGCCATATATCATGTCACGAAACATGTCTCCTCCATTTACCTCTTCAGTCTCTCTACATTATCTTGCTTTCAAAGTAAAAAATGATCTTGTGCTCATAAGGGAAATATTGCACGAGATGGGTTAATATAAAACTCAAAATAAATTAGAGTAGACGTTTAAAAAACTCCTAAACATTAATAACATTTCCATTAGATAATCCTTTCTCAAACCATTACATTAATAACTAAAACAAGACTTCTTAACGGTTTGTGGTTAGAGCTTCTCCATGAGCCCCTGAGTTCGATTCCCGGTCAGCCAGAGGAATGATTCCTGTGATCGCCCATGGACTGCAATTTAGATTAAGTTTTAGTCTTAAATTCGCAATGTATACCCTATAGGATACATCAATTGTTTTAATTTATCTAATAGTTTTAATAAAACATTTACTCCTTCTATCCTCTATCATATATTAAAGAAGTATTAAGAAACGATATCCTACAAAATTGGAATACTGAGTGGTCAAACAGTATTAATAATAATAATAATAATAATAATAATAATAATAATAATAATAATAATAATAATAATAGCTTTATTTTACCTGGCAGAGTTAAGGCCTTAAGGCCTTGTCTACCACTCAACCAGGTTAAAAAAAAAATACAAACAAAAAATACTCTTAAATCTAAATTACAATATATATATATATATATATATATATATATATATATATATAAACGATTACAAGTTATGAATACAATACAATTAATATTAATGGTGCTTTGACAAGAACATTATTTTTCCCAACTGTTTTTGACCGAATAAAGTGCAAATACGTAGAACCAAATTTTGTATTAACACAATTTATGACTGGACACGGTAAATTTGGACATTATTTGGAACGATTTAAAATAGGTACAGATACCTGTATTTGCAACAAATCCAGCCAGACTATCTCACATCTGTTATTTGAGTGTCACGCGTTTGATTCCAAACGACGTGAATTTATTTAAAAATTAGGTTAATGCCATAATAGATTTCAACTGCCTTTGTCAAATATTTTATGTAAGAAGTGTTGCTATAGAAAGCTGTGAGACTTTATCCATCGTATTTTTAAGAGACTTTGAGTTATTTTGTTAATTAATTAATTTATTTGTTCATATTACGTTATTATATAACGCTAGAAGTTAACCATACTCCAAATTACTGTAAATAATTAATTGTATTGTAACTAAAACCTAACATACCGGATGGTGAAATAGGGTTCGCATTATTGGAGATTCAATAAAAAAAATAATCGACCAGAAGAAAGCTAACGATAACAAATTACTGAAATATGTGTGGAATTACACAATATACCTAATAATAACAATTATGCACGATTTCGTTTTCAGTGCGGTCCGCCATATTTAAATAACTTATACCAGAAATGACTGTTTTGACAATTCAAGGGTTGACTGTCCTGGTGCTTCTTTATCGTTTATCACCCTTCACTGGTTTGAATACCCAAATGGGAATTATTTTCTCATGGAATTTCGACCAGTATGGGACCAGTGCAAACCCAGCATCGTGAGATGTTTGGAGGCTACAATAAGTAGCTGCTCCAGGATGAGAAAACTCGTTATATCGGCTGAGGGACCCTACATGCTCATCACATCTCATTCCAATTCTGGCTGGATGTTCGTCCATCACTGTGACTAACATATGTGAATGTGAGGCTGGAGCCGGCTGGTAGACCAAGGGTGTTCTAGGCCTGTTGGCGCCACAACCTCAGAAATGGGTTACAGTTCCCCCTATGCCAGGAGAGAATGCCGTAAATGCTACCAGACACCTGGTGATGTTGAAAAAAAGTAACGCAAAATAATTATGGTGATAATAGTAATAATAATAATAATAATAATAATAATAATAATAATAATAATAATAATAATAATAATAATAATAATAATAATAATAATAATGCTTTATTTTAGCTGTCAGAGTTAAGGCGATACGGATTTCTCTTCCACTCAACCAGCTAATAGTATAGAATGTATTTATTTAGCCTGGTGGAGTTAAGGGCAAGTGGCCTTCTCTTCTACTCACTAGGACAAACATATGTTACACGTAAATACAAAAAAATACAATAATAGTCATATTAAACAATTAATTATCTGTCAAATTGAATAATAATGAAAATAATATGTAATAATGCAATAAAATTAAATACAATTAAAATTAAATTAATGATAGAATAAGTATAGAAAGGAATAACAGCTCGAATCTACTGTACATAAAAAGAAAAGAAAGAAAAATACAAAGAAAGTAATAAACTATAATGAATTCATCTATCGCTTATTATACAAGGCATTAGGTAAATATATTAACAAATCTTAAAACTATTTTTATTAAATAATGAAAACAAATTTTTAATTTTTAAAAATTAATATGTTTCTGTTAGTAATTTTGTTCGCAATTTGTTTCTGAAAGATGGTAAAGTTTGGCAGTCTCTGACATAGGGTGGAAGGGAATTCCATGTTCTAGCAAGAGAAATTGTAAAAGATTTCGAATAATGGGTAGTATGATGAGGAGAGATATAAAGGACACTGTACGCAAGGGATCGGGTATCTAATTTATGTGTATCAGAGAGTCTAGTGAAGCGGTGTGATAAATAATAAAGTAATGATGTGTGTAATATTTTATAGAGAAGGCATAGGGAATGGATGGTTCTTCGATCTTGTAGACGAAGCCATGCCAATTATTCCAGGGATGGTGTAACGTAATCAAATCTGCGTATACCACAAATAAAACGTATGCAAGAATTATGAACACGATGAAGTCTTTGGGTAAGAACAGTATTTAGGTCAGTAAAGAGTATCAGAATAATCAAAATGGGGCATTGCAAGTGTTTCTACTAACACTTACCTTAGAGCAAACGGTAAACAATTTCTTATACGATTTAATGAGTGTGTTAGTGAGAAGATAGTTTTGCAAATGTTATTTATTTGTTTATTCCAAATTAAATTGTTATCCATAAATACTCCTAGATTTTTTACTGTCTCGCTATAAGGGATTTGAAACCCATTAAGTGACACATGTAATACTGTATTTGTGTTAATTGAGGATAATAGTCTGTGATGACCCATAATGATTGCTTGTGTCTTTCTAGGATTTAATTCAAGTCCATATGTCTCTGTCCATGCCGTTAGCGAGTCACGGTCCTCATTAATTTTGGTTACCGCGTCATTTAAAGAATATTTGTCTAAGTGAAAGTAGATCTGCATGTTGTCCGCAAATAAATTATGTTTGCAATGGTTTAGGTTGTCAGATATGTCATTTATATAGATTGAAAAAAGCAATGAGCCGAGCACCGAACCCTGTTGAACTCCAGCTTTACGGTAGGTCCAAGAAGAGCGTAATGTAGAATTTCCTACTACATATTGCTAGCGCTCACGAAGGTAGGAGTTGAACCATTGCGTGACACTGTCAGAAAGTGAGAGGTTTTTTAGTTTAAGCAACAATAAGTCCAAGTCTACCGTGTCAAATGCTTTACTAAAGTCAAGTAGTGTAAGAATAGTAAGTTTTCGATTATCAGATGCTTCACGTATGTCTTCACATATATTTAGTAGAGCAGTATTTGTATTGTGTCCTGTCCTGAAGCCTGATTCGTATTGATCTAAAAGGTCGTGTTCAGTTAGATAGTCAGTCAGTTGTTTATGGACTAATCATTCCAAAGCTTTTGAAAGTGTAGGTAAAATACTAATGGGTCGAAAATCGTTAGGAGTTAAGGGAGGTTTTACTTTCGGGAGTGGGCGTACAATTGCTTACTTCCATAATGTGGGATATATAGAAGTTTGTAGTGAGGAGTTGAAAACATGAATTATGGTAGGTAGTATAACGTCCATTATTATACAAAAAATTACATTCTTATTACAATTTTATGATATTATTAAAATACAGACTAAACAAAAGACAATGCTGATGTGATCTAATACTAGCTAATACTAACAAAAATGGAATGTAATAACAATAAAATAATCTTATATATAAAAAATTAATGTTTGTTTGTTCGTACTTTATGCGCGGCCATACCGTTGATCCGATTGTGATGGGATTTCTTGCAAAATGTTCAGGAGATTCCCGGGATGAACATAGGCTATAAGAGAGTTGTGATACTCAACTCCTACACCCTTAAAAATCGCCCTTTGTAGTGGAAAACGTGAAAAAACTGCCTAAACCATAAGAAATACACAATTAATGTACGCAGAATTTGAATATCTTAAAAAGCTCTACAAAAAAGTCCGCGACAGCATATGTTTATCTCTTACGGATAACTCACAAAAACCATTTT
Source organism: Diploptera punctata (assembly GCA_030220185.1). Taxonomy (NCBI): domain Eukaryota; kingdom Metazoa; phylum Arthropoda; class Insecta; order Blattodea; family Blaberidae; genus Diploptera; species Diploptera punctata. The sequence goes on from JASPKZ010007209.1 coordinate 763,503, forward strand.
TGTCTTTCATTGATACCAATAGTCCCTTATCTCTTACGGATAACTCACAATAACCATTTTTGTATTTCATTGATACCAAGAATCTCGCGCCGTAGCCGAGTGGTTAAGGCAAGAAGTCTTGGCGCAGAACTTCGGGACTTACACTGGTTCGAGTCTCTACGGGGGAAGAAATGTTTCTCATGGAATGTCGGTCAGTATGGGACCGGTGCACAGTGGGTCAGAAATGAAATCTAGCTAAAAAAAATGTTTTGACTCACTTTTATCAATTTACCTTTTTTTTCACTCTAATATAATTGTTATATGACGGTTTTTAACTTATCTGCAAAGGAGGGTACAATTCTAATGTTCATGACTGTGTGACGTCATCATTCACACTTCTTCAGCCACAACAGAAGGCTGTAAGAGGTTTTCTTGCGAACTTATTTAATAATACCTAATTATGTCCTAATTGCTGAATTTTATGGTAAAAAAGTAACATATCTTTATCGTCCGCCCATGACATGAGAATTGAACGTTCGAGCAGGACAACGTCTGCCGGGTACGCTAGTATAAAATAAAGTAAAGCTTCCTAGATGATTATTTACAAAATGCTGAATATTGTTATGCAGTAATATTCTATTAATTAGCACTATTGCACCCGAAGGTTCATGACTGCGTGAATATAAGCTGTCCATACATCGCCATCCAATTTATTCATTGTATAATTAATTTCCCTCAAATCATGATTAATGTTATTCTCCCAACACATTCTTGGTCTACAACTGGATACATTTCCTCTGCTTTCCTAGAAGAATTTTTCGTGTTCCTCTTTTGTTCCCCAATCGTGCCAAATGACTGCATACCGCCGCCCATGAGACTTAATAGTGGAATCTTCTTATGAGCAACTTCTTTATATACCGAGGGGATGAGTGTTAGCTCATATTTATTCACCCAACACTTTTTTGCCCAAGCCTTCAGCGGTGGCAAATCTAGCTTCTGGGCTCGTACCCGAGCAGTTTTACGCATCATTGGAACATGACCAAAGCTCCTTAACTGCCCCGACAAGGCTTTTATGTAGTCCCTCTAATGGCTGTAAAGTAAATGCTGCAAAATTTCGTCTAAGGGCCACACCCCGTTTCTTATTCAACGCTTACTATTTATAAAATAGTAAACGCATTACATAAATCTTTCTTTTTAGATAGGAATTATTATATTTTCCAGCCACTCCACCGCTGTAGTCTCGAGGTAGCGTGCTGCTTTGTCATGCAGCGGGCCCGGGTTCGATCCTCGCTTGGGACAAAGTTTTCTGGGTGAGGTATTTTTGGGGTTTTTCCTCACCTGTAAGACAAATGTCAGGATACTTTAAGGCCCAATCGGTCCCCGAACATCATCTGTCCATCATTATCATCAATATCATATTCACCTCATTAGATTAAGTTTAGGTTTAAGGCCGCTCCTGGCCATCATTACCCATCGTCATCACCCATCATATCATCGGGGCAACGTAACCCCGCCTTCCAGCTTCCAGGCGCCCCAATCTCACAAGTGGGTTACAATACGCCATTGCCAAAAGAGAATACCTGAAATGTCGAAAGACAAACAGATGACATTGAACAAAAAAAATATATGTATATTTTTCAACTATGAATTTCATATGCAGGAATGGATAACCCAGGGACTTCGGTTCCCTCGTGAAACTGTGACCTCAATCAGCTTCTTTGGTCCTAGTAATTTTGGCCAGTGTAAGGGTAAACTAAAGAAACAGATACTTCGTGAACGAGCAAAATCGGATCATAAATTCTCTTAGTTTACACACTTCCATCTTAAATTATTTGAATCTTGTTATACAGGGCTATTCAGAAGGAAGGAACAGACGTCAAACATTTATGTCTTCGAAACTACAAAAAATAGAAATACCATTCCAACGTTCCTGGAAAGAGAAAAGTTTGAAGTTCTGATCACGGCCGCATTGACACTGTTGTTTGTCATGTTGATTGTTAGTATTAAAATGGCGACACAACAGGACGTTGAATTGGAATAGCAGGAGCAGAAGGTCGATTTCATCGCTGGTGGCCTCTCTGGTGACCCTGTGTGACTTTTATCTTTGGGGATAAATAAAAGACCGTGTTTTTATCCCCCATATGCCTGACATTCTTGAAAATCTGCGACATTGAATTGTTGAAGCTGTGAATTTGATAACCAGAGACCAACTGATACGTGTGTGGCAAGAAATTACTTCGATATTTGTCGTAACACATGGTGCTCATATCGAATGCATAAAATAATGAAATTTGAACTTTTCTCTTGGAAGAAATAAATGTTTAAAGTCTGTTCCTTCTTTCTGAATAGTCATGTATTTTAGTTGCTGCTCTGTAGGTGCTATTTCTTTGAGACCATTCCTCTTTTTAATTTATTAATTCTTTATCTTATCTCTTAGTATATTAAATATATTAAAATGGCCCATGGCCTAGCCGAGTGGTTTGAGGTATGATGCCTTGGTGCAGAGTTATGGAACTTGCGTTGGTTCAAGTCCCCAGAGGAAGAAATGTTCTTATTGCATTTTGGCCAGTATGGGATCGGTGCCAACCCAGCATCATGATAAAATTATTTAGTTACAATAAATAGCGGTTTATTGAGAAAACCAACCATGACGGCTAGAGACCTAAGACATGCTGACCACATGTCACCCCTATACTGGCTGAATGTCCGTCCACCTTTGTGATTAAGACATGTGAATGTGAATCCAGAAGCCGGCTTGGTAGTCGATGGGTCTTCTAGGCCTGCCGCCATGGAGTTCACCTTTTTAATATATTCAGATGTGGAGTGAAGTACTTTTCGCGCGATATTGCTTTATGTCGTACTTACAGCAGTGGCGAGCATGATGGAAAGTTCAACTTCCTACATTTCGGGAGTGTCACCTAAATAACTATATTGTAATATTACATATTACGAACCTCGTGCGGGAAGTAAAACCACTGCCATTTATGTATATTATGTACAATGTACAGCTTATGACTCAATTCCGAGGAACAAATTATGGGAAGTATTGGAGAAATACAATATTGATAGAAACCTAATAGAAATTATTAAACAAATCTATAAAGATAACTCCGCTTATGTTAAAATTGGAAATATAATGTCTAATCCTACAAAAACCACAAAGGGATTGAAACAAGGGTGCAGTCTATCACCAATTTTATGTAATATTTATGTAGAATTTATATTAATGAAATGGAAACAAAGCTGCAAAGATATAAGTAAAGTAAGTAAAGTGATCCCACTACAGGCCTCAGGAGGCCCTTGGGGTAGTAGGAGGTTAAGGCTCCCACTTTTTCTTGACAATCGGCACTTGATGTCAGCCGGGTTGTCAGCCCTGCGTGACGGCCGCCTTTACCCCAGAACAAGCGTCTGGTACTCATTTCCGTTAGAGGCTGAATCGACCCCAGGGCCATAGTGCCGCCAGAAGGTTTTGGTCAGTTTAAAAATCCTGACCCCACCGGGATTTGAACCCTCGACCTTCCGACTTGTAGCGCAGTGCCTTAACCACTACGCTACGGCGTGCCCGCTGCAAAGATATGGGGATCCCAATAGGCAACAGATTTTTGCTGACATTACAATTTGCCGATGATCAACTGGTTTTAGCGCAAGACAAATTTGATATGGAATTCATGATAAAGAGGTTGAAAAACACATATGAATCATGGGGTTTCACAGTAAATTTACAAAAAACAGAATATCTGACAATAAATAGCAATGAAAGAGAAAATTTAATATTGGAAGAAGGAATCCAAATAAAGCAAGTGAAACAAACTAAATATTTGGGAATAATTATGGATAACATTGAAGGTATAGGCAAAGAGAACTTAACACATAGAATTGAATTGAGTAGCAAAATAATATCATCGTTAAATTCCATATGGTGCAATAAGCATATTTGGAAAGACACAAAAAATATATTGGTAAAACATTGGTGGAATCTGTTGCAATGTATGGAAGTGAGGTATGGACAATCAATAAGTACTACAAGAATAGACTAATAGCTCTAGAAATGGATTATTTACGCAGAAGTGCCAGAAAGTCAAAATTAGAACATGTCACAAATAAGGAAATTAGAAACATAATGGAAACAGAAGAAAGCATAATTGAAAGAATTGAGGAGAAGGAATTAAAGTGGTTAGGACATGTTTGTAAGAATGGAAGATGAGCGATGGCCGAAGCAACTATATGAATGGCATCCGAACAGAAAGAAGAAAAGAGGGAGACCAAAGTTAACATGGAAGAAAAACACGAAGACAGTAATGCAAGCTAGAGGGGCTAAGCATCGAAGATGCCCAAGACCGTAGGCTTTGGAGGTTTGGCACGGGAAGACGGCAGCAGCCTTAAAAAACCCGAAGATAGATAGATAGAGATGTATATACAAAAATATATCCAAAATGTAGTGATAATACACATTATACGAAACAAATCAGGCTGCACCTTAAATAAACTGAACTTTATTTGAAACAATATAAAACAATAAATACGCAATTGCCGCCATTTTATCACTGATTGATGTCACGGCCTGCTGTAGTCTCATTGCCCACACTGTTAACGTTAGTCAGTTGTTTATAATAAACGAAAATATTTTCAACAATGATGTTATTATTTTACTGTTATTTATTATTTTGAAAACACCAACGTGCAAAAAATAATCTAAGACGCACGTTTATAAAGTGTTTTACAGAATCTCGGAAATTAAAAACCGAGCTATCGCTCGGTTTTTAAACATTTCCTCGCTTCTGTAAAAATCACTTCTCAACCTCGCATCGTAATATAATATGATATGCTGCATTCAGGATAGGAATTAATGGAAGAAAATCGCGCGCGTGTGTGTGTGGGATGGATTGTATGTATGTATAATTTCATTATGGATTTTATGGTGTTACTATACCTTTCTTCATCTTTTTTCTTCTTCTTTTTCTTCTTAGTCTTCTTCTTCTTCACTTCATGGATTTGGCTAACTGCCTATTCCGTCATCACCAGTGGCTTCTTCCATCTCCTCCTCGGCATCCCTACGCCTCTTAATCCTTTAGGATTATATTAATAAGCTATTTTTGGCAGTCTGGTATCTTCCATCCTTTCAACATGTTCAAACCATATTTGTTCTGTATCTATCCATTCTTGAGTTGTTAGCTTCTATTTCTAATTATTTTCTTATTTCATCATTTCTAATTTTGTCTTCTCTTGTACATCTTTTTGTTTTCCTCAAAAATGTCATTTCACACTTCACTCGTTCATCAAAAATTCCGAATTGGATTTTGATTTTGATTTCCTGAAAATGTCTGTCCTTGTTCCCTTGTTTTAGGATGGGATCGATTCTTCTGATTATCTCATATCACACGAGTGTCAGCAATTTTATATAAAAGCAACAGCATTAAAATTAAGTTCTTGTTTGTTTTGCGTGGGAGGAGATTGCGTTGTCAAATGTGTAGGTCTACATGGTAGACGTTAAATATCATTTTCCAATGACTGCACTAATTTCAGACAGAATATATTAAACCAACTAAAAATATGTATGTAAATTTATGTCCTTTAAATAGGTTGAGGTAAGAGTAACGAGCGAGAAAGAGAAAATAGAGAGAGAGAGAGAGAGAGAGAGAGAGAGGAGAGAGAGAGAGAGAGAGAGAGAGAGCGAGAGAGAAAGAGAGTTATTTGATGCTACTAAATTCGGAGACGCTGGGCTTGTACCTTTCATTTATTTATCCTGTTCGTATGTTTATTTGTCCATCGCTTTAGTCTTGGGGTAATGTCGTTGCTTCCTAAGCTGCGAACCAGGTCAGGATAAATTTTCTGGGTGATGGTTTTTTCGGAGTTTTCCTAACCCATAAGATAAATATCAGGAAACGTCAAGGTCCAAACGGTCTCGAACATCTTCTGCCAATCATAATCATAACCATTATTATCATATTCACCATGTTTAGTGTGAATGTGTTAATAAATGGTGTGTTTCGTTTTAATTGTTGATGTGGTATCGGAGAATATTCCGGATTCATGAGTTCAATAATTTGGGGAAACTCTTCATGACCTTGTGTGATTAAATTGGTGTGTATAACTAACTAACTAACTAACTCACTTGTACAATCGAACCTGTAGGTTTATGGCCGCGCGGACGTAACCTCTCTACACATCCCTGTCCTGTGCTAATGTTTTCTAATCATCTCATGTATGATCTACTTCGCTTAATTCATGGTTAATGTTATTCTCCTACCTCATTCTTTGTCTACTAATTGGGTGTTTTCCCTTCTGGTTTTCCTACAAGAAGTTTGTATGTCCCTCTTTCATTCCTCATTCGTGCAACATGACCTACTCGTCACAGTCCACGAGACTTAACTGTTCTTATTATATCTGGTTTTCTATAAAGATCATGTAGCTCACTGTTGTGTAGTTTTCCATTCGCTGGTCTGTTCATCTCTCTTTGGTTCATAAAAGTTTCCTGAGAACTTATTCTTAAATATTCATAATCTTTTCTTCTCCTTTAAAGTAAAGTAACCAAAATTCATCCTCTACCGTTGTAAGGTCCGGGTTGTTTGGAGCATGTGATGAACGTAACTATAAAATTAGAGGTTATACTACGACGATGAGATGGGAGTTCGTTTGTTTATTTATTTATTTATCATCATCATAATTGTTGTCCACCGCTGTGGTCTCGAGATAGCGTGCTGCCTTGTCACGCAGCGGGCCCGGGTTCGATCCCCGGTCGGGGCAATTTTTCTGGGTGAGGTTTTTATCGGGATTTTTCCTCACCTGTAAGACAAATGTCATGAAAACTTTAAAGGCCCAAACGGTCCCCGAAATCATATGGCCATCATTATCATCATCATCATTCTTCACCGGTGTGGAAAGCAACGGGAAGCTACCACACCTACAATTCCCTAGTAAAGCTACAAGCATAGCATGAAAATGCTATAATTGCAGTGAAGGACCTGTCTTCGGGCAGAATTACTACGGATGGATCATAATTATTCCGGTTTATTACAGCCGCTTCCTGATTTTTTTTTCTTGCTTCATCGTCTTGCTAGTCTGAATAAACGTCATCAATCCAACGCTTATTGGATCTTGCTTTCCAAATCTGGAGTGGAGTTCATTTCCTGATCCTTCTTGGCCATCGATCCTGCTTTATTCTTTCTATATGACCACACCATAGTAGTCTCTTAATTTGTCTATGATGGTACCTTCAACTTTCATTATTTATCGGATCATTTGATTAGGCTTAGAGATTTGAGAATCAATTTTAGACGGTATGATACAGACTGCGGATATGAGGTTCCTAAGACAAATCAAATGTTGTACAAAACTTGATTGTATTGTATTGTAAGCCCATGTTTCCCTTAACAGAGATTTAGGCGCTCTCCCCTACAGGGAAGAATTTGAACCATACTAATTTAGTTACACTTGTTTTCGTATATATGTAATTTGAGTGGTCCATGGTCAGCGTTCCGCCTCATACTGACATCTAGGAAACCAGGTAGTATACCCCACGCAATGGATTTAGAGGAATGTCCTTGAATGAAAATTTGTAATGGGAGCTTAGATGCGAGTCTTGTACTTACCAGATGTAGATCTCAGCCAGTAGGAAGTGTCACCACACGCCATTGCTAACTCCCTCGCTAGCGAATATCAAAATATGTACAGTCACTGTTAAACATTTGTAAAAAGTTCACAATAATAATTAATTAATATACGGCCATTTTAATCCGTGGAGGAAGTACATTCACTATATATACCCTATATATGGTTTATATCAGTCTGTTAAAGTTTTAAATACCACTAAATGTCACTTTAGTACTCATCCAACTCTTCAACACCTGACATATTATCTCCATATTCCGTTTGGTCAGTTTCATGTTCACTCTCCTCATCGCTGCTTTCCATTCCATTGTCTTCAATTATAATTTTTTCAATTCTTTCTTCCATGATTCCATCTTTCTCCCAGTACTCGTGTTCGTTCTCTTCCACTTTATTACACACATTTTCCCATTCCTTTTTACCAATTTCTTTAAATCTTTCCTGGCACAACATTTCAACATCTTTAATTTTGAAAGTAACATTTTTACTACCAACCCACTGTTTTACATCACCCCAAATTAATTCAATGGGATTTAAATCAGGATGATAAGGTGGAAGTCTCAACACTGTATGGTTATTTTCAGCTAATATAGTGTCGATAACGTAGGTTTTATGTGTTGGTTTATTTTCTAAGATTAAATCATATAAGTGTGTTTTAGTGCTATTTTCATCAAAATGAATATTATGTTGAATTAACCAGGCTTGCATATCTTTTTTTAAGGAATTTGATGTTGGGACTTTATTTAATTGTGTGTTATGGTACGAAGCGTTGTCAACAACTAAGACAGAGTTTGGGGGTAAATTTGGAATCAACATGGTACGTAACCATTTAATATAGTTTCCTGTATTCATTTGTTCATGGAAGTCTCCTGTTTTTAGCACCGACCTGTAAATGAGGAGAGCATTTGGTATAAAACCAAACCTTCCACCAGCATGCACAATTATAAGACGTTCCCCTTTAGAAACGGGAGCCATCAAACCTGAGCCACTGTCGTCAGACCAACCTTTCGGACTAGTGTGACTACTGTGTATATATGTTTCGTCTTCATACACTATTGGCCTTCCCTCATCTCTATATTTTTTAATGCATGTAAGATATGTCTCTCGAAGGGAACGAATATTATGGTTTTCAATTAAAACACTTCGGTTAGTTCTGGTTTTTTTCCAGCGAAAACCCAAGTTCCTTATTACTGCTCTAAGACTACTGGCTCCACCACTAAATTCAATTTTTTCTTTTAACTTCTCCAATAATTTTGTAATTGTTGGTGCAGTCTTTTCTTCTTCGTAAAAATTATATATAGTGCGCCGAATTACACATTTATCAAAGTCATCAATGTCAGTTATTCTTTTTGGGACATCGTGTTTCTTTCCAGGGGTGCCAAAAGAAGATCCTTCCTCTTCATGTTTTCTTCTTTCTTGTAAAATTCTGTGAACAGAACTGCGCGACACACCTGTGGCTTTAGAAACTCTTTCTTGAATTTTCTTCACTTGTTTATAATACACGGGTGAAAATCGCTCCTTTTCTTTTGCTTCCTCTTTCATGTAGTCGTGAACATTCACAATAATTTCCCGACTTTGACTGTGAAGAGTTTTTCCTTGTAATTTTGAAATCATAGGAGGCATTGTGTAAATTTAAAAAAATCAAAATTGTTCACTAATTAACTAAATACACATTCACACTACACTATAATTTTAAAACTACTGGCAGCAAAGGTACAAATTATTATATATAAAAAATACGGTTTAAAATATAAAATCTACACGTCTGTTTCCACTATAATTCACTCTGGACTATACGTGTTTTTGTAAGAGGCAGGAGCGAAATCACAGCTCAGCAGTCTGGATAGCTTCACCGACTGGACTGACCTTCAAGGACATTCCTCTAAATCCATTGCGCGAGCTATACTAGGACGGGAAAATTCCGTAAATTTTGGTTAGAGGCCTTTTCATTCAGGCTTAAGGATCTTTTACGAGCCTGAAAATCTTCAGACTCGGGACCCACGGCTTAAAGTTCCTCCCGGAGGACTTGCTCCTTGGATTTTTCCATCCTAAAAAATTCATCGACCCCGGCTGGTTTAACCCGCGACTCTCGGGACCAGGGGCAAGGAGCTTAACCACTAGTCCACCGCGGCCGAACTTGACACAATTAGAAATTAGGATATATGTGAAAAATTAAGAGTGTACCTTTATTGGATAAAGCCACGAATTATAGACAAAAGTGGATTGATCACATGAATTAAATGAACAAGGAGAGATACTCATTATTAGCAAGAAATTATCAAGCAAAAGGAAGACGTGATGTCGGAAGACCTAGAAAACGTTGGGGTGATGCATTATGAAGTTGGAACGGGCATTTGCCTAATTCTTGGAGTGTCGATGATGATATTTGAGGCTTAGATATTTCACAGTTTCTTTTCCATAAATCCATATATAGGGTTCGCAGACGATTTTCAATTCTTTTTATCAACTCCATACTTAAGAGTCATATTAGTTATGTTCTCATAAATGTTTTTACCGATTAATCTTATTTGTTTGTATTGCTATGTAGCCACTTCACAAAATACAATATAAATATATTATTGTCCGCTTCCCTTGTAATTTTTATTTGGATGTATATAGCTTCTGCTGCCAGCTGTGTCATTTATTTATTTATTTATTTATTTATTTATTTGTCGTCCCATTGGACTAGTGGTTAGTATGCTTGCCTCTGGTTCCTAGGTTCGCAAGTACAAATTCACCTGGGTTCGATGGATTTTTAAAGTCTTAAAATTCTGGATATAGTTTCCAGTGAGCAACATTTGTTAGTTTTTTTCACGCCTAGATACGAATTGTGCCGCTAGTTACCTTATACGATACAGACCTTTGCTAAATAAACATTATTAACTAATAATAACAATAATAATAAAATAAAAGGCGTAATAATACTGTAATAATAACACTGATCTACAAAAAAATACTTCTTGTCTGCTACTGAGGAAATTCTGGCTGAATGCGATGCGCTGATTCCAGATCTGTAATCAGTAGAGTTTGGATGTTAGGCACTTAAAAAGTTCAAAATAGGCAGGCAAAAAAGGCACTAAAAATCAAAATAGGCTCTTCCAAAATTGGACTACAACATACATTTTTGCAGCCTTACGTAAAGAATATAAACATATCCTATCAATAGCATACAAAGATGTCACAAATGATTTTGGAACTTGTTTGGCTTTTTTACAAAGAGAATACTTACGTTTTGCAGTGTGTACATTAGGGTTATAACTTTTTGGACTTTGGTGAAATAAAATATTTACTGTGTAACGAATCGGTGAACGTTTGCTTAAAACCATTGAAAAAGGCCTTAATTTCACTGAGATTCGAGAAAAAGTCACCCCAAATCAATATTTAGTTTCACAATATTTGTAAAATGTGTATTAAATCTACTCTAATTAATATATCGTGTATTACTGGTATATAGTAATGTGTAGTGTTCATACTCGTTACATTTAGTATCTATGATTACTAGTGAATGGAAACAATAGCTTATTTGTATTTACTGGGAATACATGAAGTCACACAAGAAAAGTTATAACACCACTCGGAAAATAAAGGAACCTGGACGAATAATCTAGTGAGATTTTAGCAGTTACGTAGAAGAAGACTAATTGCGCCTACAGTCGATTCTAGAAGAATACTACAGCATACCTCTTTAACTTCAAATTATTGGAAGGTATTAGTTTCTTAGAGTAAATATCAAAGGAAGAAATGAGAGAGTAGCGAAAATGTCTGAAGTGGCGAATAAACTTAATTCTCCCCATGTGTCAATGGGGACTCAACAAGTAAAATAGCACGAAAGGAGACGATTCACCCTTCAAAGAGGCAGAAACTCTCTACAGAATAAATTTCAAAAAGTGTTGTTGTCAGATTGCAAAAAAAAAAAAAAAAAAAAAAAACCTATTTAGAGATGGGTCAAGAACTTGCTGAGAATACCAAGCCTCCAAACATTGAATACCCATTTGTATCTAAATTAGTGGACGAGTATGAGGGGCTAAAATCACAATTTTGAATGGAAAATAAGATATCCTAGATAAATCGGGGTGGAGAGATGACATGAAGTTCCTGTACCATCTAACATGTGCGTTTATATTCTTTAAGGAAAAGAGACGCTTTCCATGCACTATGTTCCAAAAAATTCCAGAATGGAAGATGGAATTCAAGAGCTATTCTTGCTGTACTTGCATGTATACTTATGCCTACTAGAAGAGTTGCTGTGAAAATGCGGATTTATATCATTTGACTGGACAGACTATTGTTTAATAATCAGATGTACAACATGAATGATTTCAAGAACTTGTCAAACATATTAGTGCTTTTTAAAAAGCACTACACTCATTGGAAAATCATTGGAAGAAGGAGTCATCAGCATTAGCCCTTAAATTGGCGTAACAATAATTTATTGTGCCAGTTATTCAAATGTTTCGGACTGCAAAGAAAACAAAATAATGTAAAACTGTAAATTATCATTGTAGATTATTATGTAATATAACACAAACCCGAGTAATTTATGAACATTTGTTTTTTATTGTTTTATGAAAGGTAATAAATAAATAAAATCAATGTATCTTATAAGACACATTGTGAAGTTAAGGGTTAAGTATACCAAGAAGTAATCAGTGCGCCGAACGTACAATTAAAGTCATGCAAGAATTATAAGCTTCCTGTAGAAATGAAGACAAACTGCATCTCCGATTCTTTCTAAGCAATAAACAATAATATTCAATGATTGTACATATGGTTGAACACTTTTATCTCTTGTCTTGTTTGTATTACAGTATATATCTTATGTTTCAAAATAATCAGCCAGTAGTGAAATATGAATTTTAATTTCGGGGTGACTTTTTTTAAAGAAATATTAAAATGATTAGTCGATTCTTCGTACAGAGGTAAAAGTTCATCAGATTACGATACAGGAAAGTGAGGTTGTAAAAACGTTATAACCCTAGTGTACATGATACGAAACATGGCACTTCTTCGCGCAATTCACTGAAATTTCACACACTTCGCAAAACAATATTGAATCATCACTTGAGAATATTTCCACGCCAAATTCTTTTACGAAATTGGCCAGTTTGTCTTTTACTGCTGTCCATTCTTTAGGTATCGTGAAACAACTGTTCTAAAGGGGGGAAAACGACAAAAAAATGGCACATACACTTGTCGCACCACTTTGTCTTTGAAACACCTGTCTGTGAACGAGGACTACAGTCTGAATTCAGTGTTATCAATCAACATCAAAAATAATATTGTCAGTCAATTAAAGGTTTCTATGCAATGATATGACCTGTCATGAAGTTTGTCCATTTTAATTAATTTCATTGAGATACTAAGTTAATTTGGAGAAAAAATGGCAAATATGCATTTATATGAATTGTAAGCTAAAATAGGCATCTATCGGCAAAATTAACTTCTTGGAAAACAACTCTAGGGTCATCGGTATGAACTGATACGAAGTCACTTTTACAATATCTATAATAACTGTAGGCATTTTCCCTACCATCCGATCTCTAGTAATCAGATATATCCTAGAACGTCAGGTTTTTGATTTATGGGACTCTAAAAGTAAGATTTAATAATAATAATAATAATAACAACAATAATAATAATAATATATAACAATAATATATAATAATAATGTACAACAAAAATATATAGCAATAATATATAATAACAATAATAATAATATAATACGTATCCTCCTCCTCCTCCTCCATGTCGCGACAACCCTACATAATACATTGTCTCCAGCTGGCCGCTAGCCTCACATCCACATCTTGATGGTCTAGACTTAGAACCACACTGTTCTAAGTAGAATTCTTGTAATGCGGCGAATGCCCTATGTCTATGGGCATTGTGAAAATAGGAATGAAATTGACATTAATAATCGAAATATCGTTCGACATAGAACATTCGCTTCAAAATAAAAATAAAATAATAAATGGACTTAGTAATGTATAGGTGTGAATATGATCAGCATGTCCGTTGTATGTATGTGGATATTCTTAAATGCAAATATAAAATTAAATTGCCGATTTGAATCTCGTGTGTAAATATCTGATTAAAAACAATTTGTGATGCAACCAGGCTATGCGATGAAATCAGTGTACATTCATTAAGTATTGAATTACTTCAATAATTAAACACCAGTTTTCCTGTGGTGTATAAACCACACGTTGGGTTAACCATTGAATTTTCAACAAAATGAATGTCAGTATTCAATAATATAGCCTTAAAATACGCTATCCGCATGCACAGGGGATGCATATTAAAATTACCTATAGTAATCTCACTAGATATTTCGATTTCATCTCTACATTTTACGAGCGATGTCCATAACATTTATCATAAGTAATGCCACGAGTGATTTCCAAATTAACGATAAATTCACGACTCACGAAGTGAGGAGTGAATTTATCTAGAGAATTTGGAAATCAAGAGTGGCATTTGTTACGACTATTTAACGAATAAAATTAAGCTGTTTACTCACAATTCATCATTTAAATATAGTTATTTTAAAATATTTATATATTTAATATAAACGGCGATGTTTGAAAACAAATGAGTAACGTTGTGTTTCACTTGTTTATTCTGCAACCAGATCATATTATTTATTGCCAAAGGATCGCAATATTGTAAGGATGCACCCTAGTGGAGAAAAAATTATACACATCACACTGTATAATTAATTAATTTCTGATATCCCATTATGTAAATATGTCAATTATATTTTTTTCTGGAACGTTATTACCGGGGACATAATACGTTTAAGAAAGTGAAAACAGTGGTTTATTTTTTTGTGGTATAATCAATTGCTACAAATGATTTATATTATCTCCCGCAAGCACTTTTAGGTTACATTGGTGCACTATATATACAATCTGGTAGCCACATGCATTATGTGATTCTTACATCTTAATATATAAATAGTTATATTCAACCTGAACATAATTATGAGCAATATGTGCATAACAACTAATACCTAGCACTTTCCTTCCTAGTTCATTCGGCAGTTTACTGAAAACATTTGTTTTCCCTTGCCTTTTCACATCTCCAAAATTTGTGTTTGTGTTATCAACACAATATGGTACTATTTTGTCCTTGAGATTATTGTTCTGTAAAGTTTTCATAACATGCTCTAATAATATTTATGAAGTTTCACCACTAACGTCTTCAAATTCTAACAAGCTGATTTTAACCCTAATAGTTGGGATGGAATATCACACTAGTACAGGAACTACCTTCAAATCTAACCTATTGGAAGCATCTATGGTTTTGGTAACGAAATTAGCAGCTTGAAGTTCAGTTTGAGCATTCTTATTCACAAATGGGGCCATCACATTAACTGCTATTGCCCCACGTTTTGTTTTTCCACAAGTAAACTTTTTATCATACAATTTCGACTCACAATCAACCGAACTGAAGCTCAAACCATGCTGCACGGAGAATGATAACAAAAGTTGCCTCTCGAGCGGCACATTGTAAATATTCAGGCTTTGCAACTTTATTCTTAAAAAAATATATCCACTGCCTTGCTTACACTAGAAGCATTAACACTCAACAGCTTTACAATTTTTCTGACTTCCCGCGTCTCTACGGCCACCTATGCAATTGAAAATTGTGAGTTACAAACTGAACACTTAACTTCATCTTCGTTCCCGCTCTGATTATTTCTTTTTAGAAATGGATATTCCTTTTCTAAATCACTTGAAAAAACAAATTTCCTCTTCGACATTTTAGTGACTTGTATATGCCATAAACATGGGAAAGTTCACGCCGTACACACACAGAGAACACCAGACAAATGACCTAGCGAAGCACAGGCAAGGAGCATAGTCAACACGTTGCAGAGTTATTAGAATACTGATTAGGATGGTATAGCCGGAGCATGGAGCATAGTCAACACGTTGCAAGGTTATTAGAATACTGTTTAGGGCCGGTGACTAGCTTCATAGTGATGCCATCTAGTTACAGAAATTTAAATTATGTAATCTTTTGATTTTTTTCTGTATCTAAACAAGAAAATACGAGCATTTAATCATTTTTTAGAAAGTACGATAAGGACACGGACACTGCCCTTAAAATACAAACTGTCCGTACAAAATACGGACGTCTGGCAACCCTAGCAATCGGCGACATCATGAAGTTCCGTCGCATGGACTCTCTACAGCAGTGTTGCCACTATTAAAGTTCCAACCTTTGTAAAGAATCCTTGGCATTCTCCCAGTATTGGCCATTACACGTAGAAATTTATAATTATGATTGTATTTTTAGTTTGTTCCCGATATTACTTGTTGTGCAAAATTAAGTTTATGTGTTCTCTGTGTCGTAAGGCAAACTGCTATTGAAACCAGAATTTTCTTATACAACATGCATAAGTTAGCTGTCTCGGTGGACGCGTGTTTGCTGCGCGCATCTGTCCCATTTATGATCTTAGGATCGAATCATAGTGATTCCGGAAGGGTATTGGCGATAGATCGCACCGGGATTTTTCGGGTTTTTCTCGTGGTTATGTTTTCCGAATTTCATTCCACTAAAACTTTCCACGTCTCTTTCCTTCCCATATTGCCATTTCATGTTCATACATTAATTTCATATCACTTTTCACCTGGTCTCATGTTAGATTAAAAATAGTCTGGTATAGCACACCACAGATGTTTAAAATGTATTGTGGTGATGTAGTGGGGCACACTCATGTACTTCGTCATGTCTCCGAGCCTAGGTGTCAACGCGGGCAGAATAGTCCCAATATTTTTAAAATTTCATTCATTCATTTTCATTTTGAGAAATTTCCTCATCACTGTGGGTTTTCCCCAACCAATCTTAGTAATTAACATGAATATATATATATATATATATATATACACACATGACTACGGACTTGCAGACTGTTCGTTTGCAATAATCATTCATAAATTTCCCTTAATTAAAGTTCTCCATCGTTATCTGTCCTCTGTGTCTTCATCTGTTACACCGAATTTCCTCATTGAATTTTGAATGTTGTTCTTCCAGGTTGTTCTTGGTCTTCATTTTCTGCTCCTTTTCATGCATAGACTGCCTTTGGTAGTCTTCCACCCTGCATTCTTCTTACGTGACCATACCATTATATTTCTTCCTGCATTCATCCATTTTCTAATTTCTGTATTTATATTTTTTACCAGTGCAGATTTTCTGGCAGCTCTTCTCCAAAACTCCATTTCAACTGAAGTTATTCTGTTGACATGTTGTTGTGTCATTGTCCGAACTTCCGATCAATATAACATTATACTTTCTAGTATGGATTTATAAATTTGTTGTTTTGTTCTGTTAATGATTTTTTACTCCATAGAATAGAGTTTAACACATTCCATTTCAGAAGAAAAATATATATTTTATCTAATGCCATCAGGTTGTCTTGTGGCGAGTGTTACCACGCTCTGATAACTATTAGACGTCACTGCTACCTTCCGGGATCGCTGGGTTATGATACTGCTGTACCTAGTAAAGGATTCCAAACATTCAACGAAGTTATTTACAACAAAACAGCCTGCCTCGGGCCCATAGAAGGCGGCTAACCATTCATCTTTCTTTTTCCACTTGAACATGCATATGAATATAACACTGATTATAATTTGCATGGACTGAACTAATTTCGTTATGGGATAGAGAACAATGGCTATTCTTTAAATAAGAACAAGGGGCGTAAGATAAAATATTGGTTTTTAATACAAAATAAGTGTGGATTATTATAAAAAAAATAAAGTAATATAAATAACAGAACTATATCTTGGAACAATCAATCAAAGCCCAATAATAAACAAAACATAATAAGATAACGACGTACCATTCAAACAATCACACTCAAACGTCTCTAAGCAGAATCGAAAGTCCTTCTTCCATGCTGACTTAGATCAAATTAAATCCAACCATTCTTCGGTTTACAATCCACATGCTTATCTTCTGCATTACCATGCTAACTTCGCCCTTTGCATGGTACACCAGAGCAGGATTCCAACACTGAATCCACTCGTAAAGAACCCAAACGCCACTTGTTAGGCCGATCGACTGACTGTTCAAGTCCACTCAGATTGCCGAGCATATATCAGGTTCGCCAGGAGAAGGGATGTGCGCTACCAAGATGCGCAATGGAAAGGGTAAAGAAGGGAGGGGTAACCACACGGAACACAGGAAACATTGGCAGGCTTCACAAATGTTCGTAAGCGGGAAGGAGCACGAAGATGATAACTGAACCGCAAAAGGCACTTTCGGTTCAATAGCTCCCGCTACACCCTCCGGGTAAAAAGAAAAAGTCCATAGACTTCCAAATAAAGTCCAGAGAAGCAATCCCACGTTGGGAGGGGAACATAAGCACTACTGGATTCCAGCGGTAACTTCAAAGCAAATCTTCCATCGTCCCCAATATCACGATCACCACACCTGCTTTCATGTAGACTATTCCAGCGCTGAAAAATAGACTCCAATTTGATTCAGCCGCCATAGCACAACATTGCGGCGTTCCAGGTGAAGACTCGGGTGACGATAATCCTCGGATTGCCGGATCGCAATCCCGTTCCACCGCTTTCCAGGAATCCATAGTTCCAAAGCCACTATGTCGGTCAGCTGGGCACTCGGGGGTCGGCCGGATCCTCCCAGCGCTCGACTGCCGAACACTCCAGGCATATAGACTGTAGAACTGCCAATGTTTAAGGAAAGGTAACTGAAACAAAGAACAGGCGCAAACAGGAAAGCAGAACCATAGATATGCTAATTTAACATGTGTCATAATACAAAGTATAGCTTTGACATTCCACTTTTTTTCATTCAAAAAAAAACAAACTTGGAATTACTCGTAGCGTTACACAATTTGACATGGCCACTGACGTTTTTTAACTCCAGAGTTACTGGTGTTAGCAAGCGTTTTACAACATAGGGTTCAGACCATTTGAACATAAGTTTTCCGATGCGTTGTTCATCAGTAATACATTCTACTATCCCAAACGAAAATATATACATATATAAACAAACTACGTAAACTAAGATTGACATTCTCTGGACAAATGCCCATACCGCTGACATTTCCAACACTGTAGATTCTTTTTTGAATACCCAGAAGGACGATTCGCCGAAGTATTAGATTTATTTAAATTGTCAGCTTTACTTCTTTCACTAAAGTCCCTCTGTTTTTCAGCAATTTCGAAATCCGCCACTTTTCTGGCTAAGAGACACATTTCGGCTACATTCTGAGGTTTTGTAGTAAATACCAAATGCTGTCTAGTAGCCGGGGACATATTTTGCAGAATAAGATCAATTAACTTCTCTTCTGAAAATGAAGGATTCAACACAAGTGAAGCTCCTTGCACATTGGAGATAAACTCCAACAAAGATTCCTTAGGCATTTGGAATCGGCGTGACACAAATTTAATCCAAAAGTCTTCCAACAATCTAGGAGGGAACAACGAACACTTCACATGTTCTAAACTTTCCGTCGAAGAGAGTCTCAACTTAACAATTTCACTCCAGATTTTCAATAAGATTCCTCCGATGCAACTCAAAATTGAGTTCACAAAATACTCATCGGGAACCAATTTCAATTCGAAAATCGAGTTAATTTTGATGAGGAAGACCACTAGCGATTCCTTATCTTCACCATCACAGGGATCTACCTTTCCAATCAACTCTCGGAAAATCCGCTGATTATTCTGCTCCATAAAAGAAGAAAGGTTGGAGACAGTTCCACTAGATAAATCTTTGATAGAGCTAAGTCTACGATCACTCAAATCCTCTTGAGTTGCGTTATCGACAATGAACTTACGCTTTATTAATATTTGTTCAGGCTGGGAGAGAGAATTCATGTAATTTTTAAGCCGCTGACGTACGTAATGTGTTTACATCACCTTCAACCTCTATACCTAGCAGGCCTAATTCACAAACGAGCTTATCTCTGGATATTACATCCACCCAGCTAGGCATGTTTATAAAGTATGATAGACACAAGATGTAAACAACAATAAGCGAACGTAGTATTACTTGCATAAATCAGTCTCTGTTTTGGAACGAAGAAAGATGAATCAATGTTTACGTAATGTACAACAAACACGTAAACCAGTACTTAATAACTTCAACATAAGTACAGCATATCTTTCAATATGAAAAATACAAAGTAAACACTTTGTTACCATTTGGGCGCAATTAAACCCAAAAAACCAAACCCTTAACCACGCTCTGAGAAACCATTTGTGGCGAGTGTTACCACGCTCTGATAACTATTAGACGTCACTGCTACCTTCCGGGATCGCTGGGTTATGATACTGCTGTACCTAGTAAAGGATTCCAAACATTCAACGAAGTTATTTACAACAAAACAGCCTGCCTCGGGCCCATAGAAGGCGGCTAACCATTCATCTTTCTTTTTCCACTTGAACATGCATATGAATATAACACTGATTATAATTTGCATGGACTGAACTAATTTCGTTATGGGATAGAGAACAATGGCTATTCTTTAAATAAGAACAAGGGGCGTAAGATAAAATATTGGTTTTTAATACAAAATAAGTGTGGATTATTATAAAAAAAATAAAGTAATATAAATAACAGAACTATATCTTGGAACAATCAATCAAAGCCCAATAATAAACAAAACATAATAAGATAACGACGTACCATTCAAACAATCACACTCAAACGTCTCTAAGCAGAATCGAAAGTCCTTCTTCCATGCTGACTTAGATCAAATTAAATCCAACCATTCTTCGGTTTACAATCCACATGCTTATCTTCTGCATTACCATGCTAACTTCGCCCTTTGCATGGTACACCAGAGCAGGATTCCAACACTGAATCCACTCGTAAAGAACCCAAACGCCACTTGTCAGGCCGATCGACTGACTGTTCAAGTCCACTCAGATTGCCGAGCATATATCAGGTTCGCCAGGAGAAGGGATGTGCGCTACCAAGATGCGCAATGGAAAGGGTAAAGAAGGGAGGGGTAACCACACGGAACACAGGAAACATTGGCAGGCTTCACAAATGTTTGTAAGCGGGAAGGAGCACGAAGATGATAACTGAACCGCAAAAGGCACTTTCGGTTCAGTCTTTCATAAGATTTCTGGCTTTTTCCCCTGACATTGGCGAAATTTTAATTCATTTCTTAGGTTGGGGCACCTGGAAGGCTCAGTTACGTTACTCCGATGATATGGTGGGTGGTAAATGAATCGATAGGAGAGTTCTTAACCTAAACTTAACCTAAATTCCAGACCGTGAGCAACCACAGGAATAATTCCCTTTAAGAAAAAATTCCTATGGTCTGACCGGGAATCGAACCCAGGACCTCATGAATAGTAGTCAGTAACGCTGACCACTAGCCCATGAGACTGCTCGTAAACATATGTTTCGAAAGGCCTCCTGAATAACTGTCAAACTGTCAGCATGTAACAGTCGAGGTCGACTGAAATCTCAGGTACCAATGTTATACTTCCTTGAGCCCAGTCCAAATAAATGGCAATATGAGTCGTGTGTGTGAATGCTTGATATGCGTTGAACCTGGTTTACCATAACAGACTACATATCACTGTAGAGTATATTTCATCTCATTAATTCCATAAAGTTATGATGGGCAATACAATGTACCAAACATATTTTTGCCGTTTTATGGTCTTAAAATCGATCTGTACTATTCTATTGTGCATTGGTTGCTTTCCTCGTTATTTAATGAACTCAATCATCATCAACATATAAGATAATGTTAGTAGGCCTAAATCATTTAAATCGCAAGAACAGTTTCAATATCGCGTATTAGAGATTAAATTCCTACTTCAAATGTTTTCTTTATTACTACTTATATATTTTCATCAAGTTAATTAAATTATTGTTAGAATAGGATACCAGATAAGGATATATGGAGAGTTTATGTCCACGCAGCCATGAATCTACTGTTCCTATAGTGTCAGTGAGTGATTTAGTTGCTTGTTAGAATTACCCTATTAGCCTTAAAACAATATACCTAGAGTCCAGATGAAAATGATGCAAGCAAATTATTTGAAATCTTCACCGGAGTGAGACGAGATGATGGACTTTCAGCAGTTTTATGTAACTTGGCTCTTCAAAATGTAATGGCAAAATTAGATAAAATGTCATATTTTCCCTACACATGTCAGCGAATGACATGTGGTTAGCACATCATCTCGATGCGACATCTAGTAGGCAACTAAGGTATTTCTTTTATGAGAAAGACAGTCTAAATTTTGTTCAGATGTTCTAATTTAGGCATGATTCTATTCATTATCATCATCATGATCCTGTAGCTCGATTTAGGAATGTAGGACATCAGTAAAAGCTTTCTGTCGGACACAATTACTGGCAACAGCATTAACTTCATTCCAAGATCTTCTTCATCTCGTCATAGACAGTTCGCTTCCAGGTACCACGTGGACGTCCTCATTTATGACTCACTGAGGTTTTCAATCAAGGGCACTTCTTACCACAGAGTCAAGGTTTCCTTAAGAGTGTGGCCTATCCAGCGCCATTTCCTCCTCATAATGTACAACTTTACCCGTTCCTCATCAGCTTTATTCCAAAACACTTCATTTCTTACAACTTCAGGCCTGTGTATATTGTATATTCCACGCAAACAGCGATTTATAAATGCTTGCAGCATTTTTTGCATTTTATTACTAAATACCCAGGTTTCTGATCCGTATAATACAAATTTAACATTTCTTCTAAGTATTTTAAGTTTAGTATTTATTGAAATATTTTTATTTTCTAAATATTTCTCAGTGCCATAAAGACAATATTTATCTATTTATTTTTTTGACCTACATAATTTAAAGGGGGCACGCCGTAGCGTAGTGGTTAAGGCACTGCGCTACAAGTCGGAAGGCCGAGGGTTAAAGTCCCGGTGGGGTCAGGATTTTTAAACTGACCAAAACCTTCTGGCGGCACTATGGCCCTGGGGTCGACTCAGCCTCTAACGGAAATGAGTACCATACGCTTGTTCTGGGGGTAAAGGCGGCCGTCACGCAGGGCTGACAACCCGGCTGACATCAAATGCCGATTGTCTAGAAAAATGGGAGCCTTAACCTCCTACTACCCCAAGGGCCTCCCGAGGCCTGTAGTGGGATTACTTTACTTTACTTTACATAATTTAAAGTAGTTCCTGTTTTGTAGTAAACCTTCCCAAATTAGTAAAGTAATCTACTTTGAGATTCTTTTTTTATTAACTTCATGGCGCGACAGGCCTAGAAGATCCTTAGCCTAAGAGCCGGATTTAGGTCTCATATCCACATATGCCAATCACAGATATGGAAGATCATTCAGTCAGTATAGGGGTGCTATATCAGTAGGTCGGATCATTCAGCCGTCAATCTGGTTTTCCCAACCTGGAGCCACTACTCTTTTTTAGGTACCCAAATTCCTCGCGATGCTGGGTCGGCACCGGTCTTCAGATTATTTCACGAGCCTAAAAATCTTCACACTTTGAACCCTCAGTTTTTCTCGGAGAACTTGTCCCTTGGATTTTTCCATTCTAAAAAATTCCAATGACCCTGGTCGGTTTTGAATCCGGGATCATCGGAACCAAAGGCAAGGACGTTCATAAATACCTACTTCTTTTTTCACACACCATTAATACGTTTCTTTTTTTAAGTCTTAAAAAGTGGCACATTTTAGATTGCCGTTAATATTGGCAATATTGGATTAAAGGATTAATTTAGCGAGAGCAACATAATGGCTGTATTTACACGACCACTTGAGAGACTATAGCAATTCACTGCACTTTACACAAACAGTTTGCCTCGGGGGATTGCTCACAATAGACTAATTACAACGCAGTATTAGTACGGACCTCAGGCATCTGATACAAAGAAGCTGATCAAACGAGAAACCGATCACATCCAATTATTATTATATCCGTCAATGTAGAGCATATTGCGCTATGTATTTCATAATGTCTTCTCTTCATATGTAACAATTAACTAATTAATTGTTCAGGCAAGACAAATAAAACCTGTTGTTAAATAATTAATTTTTCTTGATAACTAAATTTATTTTATGTCATTAATACTTTTTTATTTTTCTATCTTGTACATTTTATATTCCATTTGTTAGGTATAGGTTATTATTATTTTTTTTCAAATGCCCCAGGTTTGTCTTTCGACATTCCTGGTTTCTCTCCTGGCATGGCGTACTTGTAACCCACTTCTAAGGTTCGGGTGCCTGGAAGGCAAAAAAGTATAGAAATATAGGGAAACAATTTGATTTTATTCTTACTTTTTACTTTTACTTTTGAGGGCCTCTCCACTTTTCAGCGGTTACCCTGTATTCCCATTCGCCATTCTTGCCGATCACGCCATTCATCCTCCTCCAGACCTCGGTCGTTCATCAATCTATGGATCTCTCCTCTCCAAGTTGTTCTTGGCCTGCCCCATTTCCTTCTACCAGAAGGTGTTCATTCCAAAAGAGTTTTGGGCCACCTATCATCCTCCATTCTCCTGACATGGCCATACCACTGAAGAGCTCGTCTTTCGATCCTTTCCACCACTGTCTCCTCCATATCCATCATCTGCCTCACTTCTTCATTTCTTCTTCTTTCCAACCTGGACACCCTGGCACTGCGTCTTATTCCATCCATCTCCACTGCCAAGATCTTAGTTTTTTGTCCCTCTACCAAAGTCCATCCCTCAGCACCATAAGTCATTATGCTTTCCACAACAGACTTCAAAATCCTCTTCTTCGTGTGGTTTGACATGGTCCTACTCCACAGTACTCCATTCAACATTTTTATGGCTCTTCGTGCTTGTACTAACCTGCTATCTACTTCAGCTTTACAACTCCCTGATTCATCAATAAGTGATCCCAAATATTTAAATTTTTTAACAGCTCTAATAATTCCTTGGGATAGGGATATATCTCGTCCACTTCCTCCTACTACAAGATATTCAGTTTTTTCCATGTTTACTCTTAATCCTCCTATTTCAAAAGCATTTAGAAGTTTTCTCATCATGTATTTCACATCCTCACGACTCTGAGCTATCAACACTTGATCGTCTGCAAATAATAAGGAATGTATTGTGCCACCTTGGACTGGTACTCCCATGCCTCCACAATATCGATTCCACTGCTCCAATATATGCTGGATGTATATTTTGAACAGAGTAGGGGACATACTACAGCCCTGTCGCAGGCCTTTAGTAGTTCTGAATGGAGAGGATATCATCTTACCCACTTTAACCGAAGCCTGACACTGCTGGTACAACCGTCGGACAAGTGAAATCGTTGGTAAATCGATACCAACATCAACCATTGCATCCCAAAGTTGGTTGATTGGCACTGAGTCATAGGCCTTTTCTAAATCAACAAATATCAAATGAATTTCCTGGCCCTTAGCATGTGATTTTTCTGTTATCTGTCTCAGACTAAAAATGTGATCCATGCATGATTTCCCTCTGGTAAATCCTGCTTGGTCTTCCAACATTCTTCCTTCGATAGTGTGTTCAAGTCTGTTTGTGATGATACTGCTAAAAATTCTACTCATGGATGACATCACACTGATTCCTCTGTAATTTCCAGGGTCTTTACGATTTCCCTTTTTATGAATAGATGTTATATATGACATACACCAATCCTTTGGTATTTCATCACCCTCCAAAATCTGATTAAACATTTTACAGATAAGTCTTTTTAATAAGGGGGGGCCATATTTCCATAATTCTGTCATTATTCCACTGGGTCCACTGGCTTTACCATTCTTTGCTTTTTTCAGTGCCTGATTTATTTCTTCCTCTAAAATAGGTTCCATACGTGACGATATATTGTCCATATACTCCAAATTTTCACATTTTTGTCCCTTCCTTTTCTCAACAAGCAGATTTTTAAAGTGCTTCTCCCATTGTTCCATATTCACAAGATTTAAGGCTGGTGATGGATTATTAACTGCCCTCATCCTCCTTATAACTCTCCATGCCTCTGCAGATCTTCTGTATCCTAATGAATGATCGATTTCAGCACATACTTTTTCCCATGATTCTTCTTTACATTTTATTATAACCTTCTTTACCTTTCTCTTGCATTCTCTATACTTCTGTAGGTCTTCTTCACTCTTAGAGCTCAACCACTTATAGTACAATTTCTTTTTTTCATTAATAATTTCCAGTGCTTCCATAGTCATCCATTCTGTCCTTCCTCCACTTTTCCTCTCCCTTCCCAACACTTCCTCAGCTACTCCATTAACACAATGTTTTAAAAAATCATACAGGCCTTCAGCATTCAAATCCTCCTCTACTACTTTCAGTCTATTGTTCAGCCTTTCCTGATATAGATAGCGTACACTATCTTCCTGTAATAGATGCACCAAATATCTGGGGTCATCTATAATAGTCATTTCTTTATTTTTCTGAGTTTTAGTTGTTTTTAATTTAGTTTTCATTGGGAATGCAATTTTTGATACAACAATATAATGATCCGATCCACATTCTATCTTCCTCCGTACTCTAACATCTTGTACTTTAATCAATCGTTGCTGTCTTACTATTACGTAGTCTATAATAGACTTCAAATTCCTGGAGTGGTTTACCCAGGTATATTTATGTATATCCTTGTGTTTAAACTTTGTATTCATGATAACACATTCCTGCTCCTTACAGAATTCAATCAACCTCCTGCCATTATCATTTTCTGTATCTTCTCCCCAGGCTCCAACAATGTTACTATTAATTTTTCTACCGACACGTCCATTAAAATCTCCCATTAGCAGGAGCTCATGTCCATTCACACAATCATCAATTACTTCTCTCAGATCTTCATAAAAAACCCTTTTCTCATCAACTGAAGCATCATTGTTGGGGGCATATACCCCTATTACATCCACAGTAGTTTCATGAATACGTATAGTTATCTTAATTATCCTGTCACTTATTTCTTTCCAATTAACTATTCCAGATTTCCATTTCTTCTTTATGAGGATAGCCACTCCTGATTTTGCTCTCTCTGATTTTGGCACTCCACTCCAGAAATGTATATAATCCCCAACCACTTCTTGTCCTTGTCCTTTCTTTTTTGTCTCATTTAAAACTACTATATCCATATCCAGAGTATCTAGTTCTTTAACTATTTCTACTAGTTTTCCACTTATTCCTTGTATATTCCAAGTTCCACATACCAAAGTCCGTTTACGTAGCCAAAGTCGATGCCTATTAATCCGTCCGGCTAATTTCTTGGGAAACGTAGCAAGCTTTGTTTTATAGGATCGGGGTGCTAGCCCTCTGCCCAACCCCCAACCTGGAGGACCAGGTAATTTGTAATCGAGGATGTCTTCCCCTAGCCTTTGGAGGACCAACTCCCATCCTGCAAGGCAGCAGCTCCCTATCCTGAGGTAATCTCTTCTGCCTTCTTCGCCGTTGAGATTCCAAACTCTTCATCCGCCTAAGAAGCCATTGGATATCCTCTTCTGGAGTGCTTCTTCGTCTGACCTCTCTCCTTTGACCTGTCCGGCATGGGAAACCCTATCAGTAGCTACGCTACCGCCGGCATAGCTCTCAGGGTCATCGAGGTACTCAAACCCCACCACCAACTATAAGGTCTTGCACTCCCTAGGTGGGGGTGGGAATGTAGGAAATGTATTTTCAATGACATGTTACACCCCAAGTTTTTATATGTCTTTAGCACGTTCTCAATAATTTCTTGGTAGATTTCAGCCCCTTCATTTCCCAGAAAATTAGCACACACTGTCTTGAATCCCACCCATGCTTCTTTCTCTTACTGTTCTCTAGCACGTCATCAAACTTCTTATCTTGCATCACTTCACGAATTTGTGGGCCATTAAAAATACCTTCATTCAATTTATCTTCACTGATTCTTGGAATTTTTTCTTTCAAATACAGACAACGTTTACCATTTGTAATCAATTGAGTTGGTGTATACTTGATGAAAATCCATATATATTAATTAAATAAAAATAAAACTTAGTTTTATTTGATTTTCATATTTATTAAGATATATTCAGTGACAGCTGTTACGGTACACGGTACCTTCTTCAGACCTGTTAACAAAAAAAAAATGTTTACATGTCTGAAGAAGGTACAGTGTACCGAAACAGCTGTCACTAAATATATCTTAATAAATATGAAAATCAAATAAAACTAAGTTTTATTTTTATTTACCATTTTTGTTTAAAGCCTAATACAATGTTCCATTAAGCTTAGCTTGATGTGAAGGGGTGACAGCAATATGTTTTCTTTCTTAACTAATGGTTGGTGTTTAATACTCTTGTCCCCTGGTAGCAAAGCCTCACTTAGAGGCTACTCTCTTACTTCATGCCGTTTTTGTTTAGCTAGACTGTCCCACTCGCATAGAAGCGACAAAACTTGGTGAAACCACTCTGCATTCGAAGGCGTATCCCTGTGACTTTAAAATCTCCATATATTGTTCATTCATATTTTGTGTAGTTAACAGTTTTTAAAAGTAAATTCATATTCTCGTACGTTTCTTTCATATGAATAGTATGAACAGTAGCTATAGGCACAGAAGAGTAAACATTACCATTATGTAACAACACGGTCTTTAAATTTAACTTGGAAGAATCTATGAAATGGCGCCATTCTTGTGGATTGCCAATTTTACCGCTCAGTTGTTCCATTAGTCCATCAACATCATTATAATAGATAAGTTAATTCAAATAATGTTCACGTTTCCTATAAGTTGTTATTTTGACATTGGACTCAAACAAATACCCGTTCTCTAACACTAATAGTTCAGACTGACTTTTGTTAAATTGAGATCCTTTAGAAGATAAAATATATTTTTAAATTGCTGTTTTTGCACTCTGCTTCAACAATACAAATGGGAGCTGATATGGACGGAATAAATCCCATTATACAGAGTGTGGCCTAAGTCAGTTAATTATTGCACATGATTGCAAGGGAAAAAGTCAGATTGGTTAAAATTTAGGTTTGAATACGGGACCTTTAGAATGTAATCTCAAACACTACTGCGTGAGGTAATTTGGTATATAGGGAACAATTTCTGGTTGTTTTTGTATAGCTGTTGTAAGCTACAGAAATAATATATTTTTGCATTTTCGGATAACTGGCTTATGCTGCAGCCTGTAGTGTCTTCTTAGTGGAAACAGCCCCATTGTAATGTGAATAGAAATTCACTTCCACAGATCACGTGGATTTCAAATAGAGAAGGATTTAAGTCTGTTCTTGTATTGCCTGATTAGTACAATCAGTTACTGCGCCAGTGATTAAAGCTGGAGATGTTTGGTTCATATCTATCTGGAGGTGACAGAATTTCATCTCCTTAACTATTGCATATGAAAAATTTCCCTTAATATATTAATTTATCATCTTCTCTTTTTAATTTATATATACACCAAGTTATGGTAAAGTGGCAGATTAATTTAAATAAACATTTTAAAATAAATAATAAACTGTTGGATGCAATATTATTTGCCGATGATCAAGTAGTGATTTACTGTTCAGAAGATATCTACAAAGAACTATTTTTAGTATGGAGAAAGTAAGTGCCAATTACAATTTAAAAATGTCAAAGAATAAAACTAAAATTTTAGCATTTAAAGGACATGATACCTTAAGAGCAAAAATAGTAATCGATAATAAAATTTTAGAGCAAGTGAACAGTTTTAAATATCTAGGTTTCAA
This sequence comes from Diploptera punctata, assembly GCA_030220185.1. Classification (NCBI taxonomy): domain Eukaryota; kingdom Metazoa; phylum Arthropoda; class Insecta; order Blattodea; family Blaberidae; genus Diploptera; species Diploptera punctata. Next base: position 792,755 of record JASPKZ010007209.1, read on the forward strand.
TTAATCATATGTTAAAACTGAATATATTAATGGCAAAATAAATAAATTTATTCTAATGTGTGGCACTATTAAAAGAAACCTTAAAAACACAAGAAAAGAAACAAAAATTAAATTTTATAAAGTAATGGCTGTTCCTGTATTGATGTATGGATTAGAATGTTAGACGATCACTAAAAGACAAGAACAAATATTGGAAGCAGCTGAGATGAGATTTTTAAGAAATATAGCAGGATATACTCTACTGGGTAAGAAAAGAAAGGAAGATATAAGAAAGGAACCAAATATTTTCAAACTTACAGACCAAATAATTAAATATAGGAACGACTGGAAAGAACATATTGATAGAATGCCAGAAGAAATATTTCCAAAATTATTGCTAAATTATAAACCGCACGGAAGGAGAAATTTGGGACTCCTACACAGAAGATGGTCTGAACAATTTCAACAATTCTAGCTTTCATGGAACCGGAACGAACCAACAGGCTTAATCCCTGGATGATGATTATATTAATTTCAATATTGTATTCATAATTAGCTGATATGACACGGAATAAATCCTATTAGCCTATCATGTCTTCTGGGTAGAAGCAGCCCATTTTAATGTAAATATAAGTTCATTATCACGGATAAAGAGTATTTTTAAATAGAAAATTATTTTTTTCAGCCTATATTACAACAGGAACTTAGTTCGGAAGAGATATAGTCGAAATTTTTTGTTCAAAAATGTTGATGAGACGAATAATATTACGGGTGGGATTTTACCAGAAATTATGGAACAAGCAATTATAGTGGAATCGTTATTGATTTCTGAAAAATCCAGAGCTATGTACGAAAGCTCTGGTGATTGGCATACGGTGCAAAAGTGTGAATGTTTTCATTGTTGTCAGTACATAAACCTAGTATGATGCGTAAGCATTCTAGTAGGCGGTTGTCCAGGCGACCAAATATTTTAGTTCTTTTCTTGCAGGCAACTAGTATAAGACAGTGTTTAGATGGCTGTAATGACGTCATTGTTTCCTTAGTAACGAATACGGCACACGTGCCATAATTAGCCGTTTGTACATTACAATATTTTGCATTTGAAGAGTCCAGGTGAAAAACCTGATAAGTCACAATTCTTATTTTTTTCAGAAAACAAAATTTAAAGTTTCAAGACTCATAATATTTAATTTTCTCAAGTTATTTTTTTTTAATTTTTGTTTAGGATGGTAATGTATGTACCAGAGATACATTAGCACTGAAATGGTATACATCTGATTAAGGTGTATAACAATATGCTGCATTTTTTTTGTCATGAATGCAATTTGTACAAAGGAAAAATGTTACAATTCTTATTTTTTTCAGAAAACAAAATTTAAAGTTTCAAGACTCATAATATTTAATTTTCTCAAGTTATTTTTTTTTAATTTTTGTTTAGGATGGTAATGTATGTACCAGAGATACATTAGCACTGAAATGGTATACATCTGATTAAGGTGTATAACAATATGCTGCATTTTTTTTGTCATGAATGCAATTTGTACAAAGGAAAAATGTTACAATTCTTATTTTTTTCAGAAAACAAAATTTAAAGTTTCAAGACTCATAATATTTAATTTTCTCAAGTTATTTTTTTTTAATTTTTGTTTAGGATGGTAATGTATGTACCAGAGATACATTAGCACTGAAATGGTATACATCTGATTAAGGTGTATAACAATATGCTGCATTTTTTTTTGTCATGAATGCAATTTGTACAAAGGAAAAATGTTACAAGTCCATAACATATTTCAAGTTGCTACTAGGTTTCAGACACTTGTCACGTATTTACATTCTCATTACAGTTGGTTCAGGTTTATATGGACCGCACTGTATGACATTATAACAACTAACTGGCACTATCGAACCCTTAGGTTCATTGCTGCGCAGATATAAGCTCTCCAAAAATACCTGTCCTGAGCTTATGTTTCCCCTGTATAATTTACCACCCTCAAATCGTGGTTAATGCTATTCTCTCACATTATCCACCTAAATACTGTGCATTTTTCCTCAGGTCTTCGTACAAGGAGTTTACAAAGCCCACTTTCATTCCCCATTCGTGCCATATATCCTGCCCATAGCAATCGACGAGATTTAACAGTTCTTATTAAATCTGGTTTCCCCATTTTTTTGTCTAATGTCACCAGGTTGTTTTTAGGACACGTCTGGCTTTCTTTCCTGGCATTGGCGGAATTGTAATCCATTTCATATGTTGGGGCACCTGGAAGACGGAATTACGTTACCCTGATGATATATGATGGGTGTTAAAAGATAATGAAGCGCCAAGAGAGTTATTAACCTAAACTTAACCTAAATTCCAGACCGTGGTCAACCACAGGTATAATTCCCTTTAAAGAAAAATTAGATTCCCTGGACTTGTTAGAATATTCCCCTGTTTTGCATGGACTTGTAACATTTTTTCCCCTATACACATTTTTAAAATATTGAAGTATCTCTGGACTTGTCAAATTGTTGCCCAGTTCTGTGAAACCATCTAAAACTACACTGGCAGAGCTATTAAATTATTTAAAAAATCGGAAAAGCTGTAATTTTGGACTTAACAGGTCTTCCCCCTGGACTCTTCATTTTATAACTACCTATTACAGTACTAGAATTGTATAAAAGGAATTTTATTATTTTTATTTTACTTTCGTTTAATTATTAATATTGATTATTGATTATATAATCTATCAATAATGGCGTAGCTCAAAGTTGAGCCATAGCTTTTCCTTTGTTAGGAATTACTATATCAAGTTAATTTAATTAGGGCCTACCTTAATTGCCCATAGATGTCATGAATGGCATGCAGTCAATATACCTATTCAATGAGACATCTAACAGCTAACTAAGGTATTAATAGGACGTTGAGATCGGGAAATTCTGCTTAGAGGCCTTTTTATTCAGTCTTAAGTCTGAAAATTTTCAGATTCGGGACTGACGATTTAAAGTCCCTCCCGGAGGATTTACTCATTGGATGGGGATGTATTAATGGATAGTTGTCATGGTGGTGATAGTAGTGGGGTCGGCGGCGGTGATAAGTTTAGTGTTTAAAAAGATGGGCTGTGTATGTAGGCCTATAATATGTTTCAGCCTACATCTTAATATTCAATGTTTCTTAATATCAATTCATTATTATATTATATAGTATTAAGGGGAGGATTTCTATGACCTAAAAAAATGGAAAATATGCATGCATTTATGACCTAAAAAAGGTTTAAATACGACCTAAAAAAGACAAAAATATGACCTTATTATGTAAATTGTAATTTGCATGTAAGACTATTTTTTTGTATTTTTTAAAACCTGGTTGAGTGTTAGACAAGGCCTTAAGGCCTTAACTCTGCCAGGTAAAATAAAGCTATTATTATTATTATTATTATTATTATTATTATTATTATTACATTAATTGTTCATTCATATACATTTTCAATTGTATCATAATAAAAGGAAATCATCTTCTATTGTCCAGTGCAAACGTTTGCTATATGTTAACAGAAACCTTCGAATCAAGTGAACTGTGAAACTGACGATTTTTATACAGATATAATGTTGGTTATTTCCAATCGTCTGATGACTAGGCTATTAAAAAAACCCAAAATATGACTTTATCATAGAAATAAGCAGAAGTATGACCAAAGATCTGAAAAAGTGAGAATTATGACTTCTAAGACCCAATAAAAATCTTAATCTTAATAATAAGGCATATATAAATGTTTTTACTTACTTCAAGCTTAGAATATAGGCTTCGGTAAAAATATGACATGTCACAGGAATCCGCCCCTTATATAGTATTGTTATATTCATTTACTATTTTTGCGTGCTTGTTGAGTGGAAGAGAAAGTCTTACGGCCTTGACGATACCATAATAAAACAAAGCATTATTATTATTATTATTATTATTATTATTATTATTATTATTATATAATTATTATTGCTATTATTTATTAAATTGTTTGAATAATATAAAAATGGGATTTAATAAATAGGATCTTCTTGGTGATAAAATTGTATTACACAGTCAATAAAATCCCAAATCACCAAATTAAAAAAGTTGAAAGGGTCGACGCATTCCAATAGCGATGCTATCAATGTTAAGTCTTGATAATGAGAGTCAATATTAAGTTTTTATAAAGCCAGTCAGTATTAAGTCTTGATAATGATAGCGTCGCTATTGAAGCGCGTTGGCTCTTTTACCTTTTTAATAGGGTGATTTCGAATTTTATTGACTTTGTGTAATAAAAATGGGAGTTGAATATTAATTTTAAGAAAACTGAATATTTAACATTGAAGATGGTAGTTAATGAAAAGCTGGAGAGTGAACAAGGAGACATTCTCTAAATAAATACTTTAAATTGCCTATCTGTAATTCATTTTAGAAGCTGTTGGAAGAAGCTCAACCGAAATCGAATAAAATAATAAGTAGGCCTACCGGTAGAAAAACATTGGTGTGCTGAATTAAGTTATTTGAAAAATTAATTTTGTAAGTAACATAAAAAGGAATAATTTATAACTCATTAATTCAAAGTGTAATGTTATAACGAGCTGAAACTGGATATTAAACAGGCAACATACACCTTAATTATTGGTTGTACAAATGGACTATTGACTTAAAGCTGCAACAAAATAAACAAATTGATAAAATTAGAAACCAAAGAATTAAAGAAATGATGAAAGTGGTTAAGAATATTCTTGAAATAATTGAAACACGAAAATCGATATAGTTTGAACACGTTAAAAGAATGGGCGAAGACAGAATTCCGAAACTGATTTTGGAATGGAATGATGAAAGGAGAAGAGGAAAATAATAAGAACTATGGATGATTGGTTAAATGGATGGATGTGCTATACGAATACTGAAACTTTAGAATGGTAATAACACTCATCGAAATATTTGCCTTAAGAAACACAAGTGGGTGTAGCTCTCTGCTTACAATATTCTCCTACGAAAATTGCACCATTCTAAGTAATTATTTCATTTTTAAGAATTTTGCAACTTTTAACTTGTCTACTGTAAGGTATCCAATAACACTGCTCAACATGAGTTTTGTCTCATGAGTACCATTAGTTGTACTTAATGCAGTTTTTTATCGTGTTTTCAAATATGTATTCGAAATTTCTCCATCACCCACAGTTTTTTTTATTTCAATTTCAATTAATGGATTTAAATAATTTTTTTTAATAAAGTTTTTCATCCATTTGTCCATTGTAAAATAAAACCAAATGAGCTAACACAGGAGATTTCAGCTATGGAGAAGAGATATCAAGGCAAATGGAATCCTAATATGCTGGCCGATTATTGTAGGATCATCAAGAGGGATGCTCCACAGGCGAAATATAGCAGAAAAGTTTTCTTACTTTACAGGCGAGTCCAAATGTTCGTATATTGTGTAGTTACGAATGTAGAAAATATTAAAGTGTTTAAAATTATAAATTCCTATCTCTCGGAAACTTTGGACGATGGAGAAAAACCGATATGATATTTGAATTCAGGAGAACAAATACTATAAGAATCACATTTTTTCTGAAACGAAAAAAAGTTATTTTTATTCCTCCAGGTTGGGGTTGTGACATCTGATTGACAATCTAAATCCACTCTTGTAAGAAGTTAGTAAGTTGAAAAACTTAAAGGAAGAAAATCCGGACAGATCAATCAATGGCGACCTAGAAAAAATAGGGCATACGATATAAGGATTGGTATTTGGAATACCTTAACGCTCTATAAAGCTAGATCGCTAGAATCCCTTAACAACCAATTAAAATTCATGTAACATCACTACAGAAGGTACAAACGAGATACTTAAGAGGATGATGTAATCAAAGCCAGATGGCTAGATGTCAGCTGAAAGACAATTGCTTAGATAGTTGGATGTTCTTATTGAGCATGTGAACAAGCTTCGCATTTGCTACTAGTGTCAGGTCCCCCATAGTAGACATAGATTGAGATCTTTCCTGAGAAAAGCCGAGACCCCAATTCGGCTGTTGTCTTGATGATGACGATGATAAATTATTTTCAAAATGTCACCACTGGAAATATATTTTGTGTTGTATGGACACACACGAAAATAAATTTTGAAACATTTTATATAGGATGTAGAGCAGAAACCGAAGATTAATATTAGAAGATCAAAAGGGGTATATTAGAGGATGTGAAGAATTTGAGTGTCTGGGAGTAAAAGTAGATAAAGAGGACAAACAAGAAAGTGATATTAAAAACAAAATAAATAAAGGTAGAGCAATAACAGCAATGATGAATGGAGTCTTATGGCACAAAGAGATAACCAGAAAAAAATAAGTTACAAATATATAATTCAAAAGTGAGAAGTACTTTCACATATGGAACTGGAGTTGGAAATTCAACAAGAACTTAGAACAAAAACTTATGTCGATGGAAATGGATTTCTTGAGGAGAGCAACAATATGTTCAAAATTAGAAAAAAATAAGGAATACTGTCATACGAGAAAAAATGAATATTAGATATTCATTAGTAGATTATATAAGATATGAGCAATTAAATTGGTATGGGCACGTAGAACGAATGCAACAAGGAAGGTTACCCAGGAAAGCATTGGAATGTGTCCACCGGAAGAAGAAGGAAAGGAAGACCTCGAAACTCACGGATGCACGAAATAAGAACAGGACTGGCAACAAGAGAACTGGAGGACATGAAGTGGCTGGATAGAGACGAGTGGAGAAGAGCAATAAAACTTTAGGGACAGAAATATGTGTAAATCTGTATATAAATAAATGGACACAGTGAGTATTTGGGAAGTGTTTCACAAAGTGTATAAAGTTTAATTAGGATAGGAAAACGCACATCGTCTTGTGAATTTGTGTTGTAATTAAGAGCTGGGAGGAGTTCTTTGAAGCAGGGTAAAGTTAAAAAATCATCAAGTCTCTGTAGGATAACTTTTTCATCCTCTCCAAAGTTGAAATTGTTAACAGAATCTCAAGTAGAAATTTTCTAATTCCACTCCTTAATTCTAATAAGTCACTTTAATTTGAAAACCACGGAGACTTGGACTCACAGTTCAATGGGGGAAAAATTACAGTATGATTTGCATTCATGTGTTCATTATTAATTATTTTTAATTAATCCCACCAGGTTGTCATTACGACATTTCTGGTATTCTCTCCTGGCATGGCGTATTTGTAACTTACTTCTGAGGTTGGGGCACCTGGAAGGCAGGATTACCCTGTCCCGATGGTGTGTGAGGTGGTGGCGATTGTAATGATACGCCAGGAGAAGTCTTAAACTAAACTTAATCTGTTGAGGCGAATATGATAACGATGATGGCCAGATGGTGTTCTGGGACCGTTCGGGCCTTAAATTTTCTTGACATTTGTCTTACAGGTGAGAAAAAGCTCCGAAAGAAACCTTGCCCAGGAAATGTGTCCCGACCGGGATCGAACCAGGACTCGCTGCATGACAAGAAGCACGCTATCTCGAGACAACAGTGGTGGACTTGTGCTCACTATTATTATTATTATTATTATTATTATTATTATTATTATTATTATTATTATTATTATTATTAATCGGCCACGGTGGACTAGTGGTTATGCTCCTTGCCTCTGGTTCCGAGAGTCGCGGGTTCAAACCCGGCCAGGGTCGATGGATTTTTTAGGATGGAAAAATCCAAGGAGCAAGCCCTCCGGGAGGGACTTTAAGCTGTGGGTCCCGAGTCTGAAAATTTTCAAGTTCGTAAAAGATCCTTAAGCCTGAATGAAAAGGCCTCTAAGCAAAATTTACTGTCCTAGTACTACATTGGTTTCCTAGATGTCAGTATGAGGCGGAACGCTGACCACGGACCACTCAAATTACATCTATACAAAAACATGTGTAACTTAATTAGCATGGTTCAAATTCTTCCCTATAGGGGGAGAGCGCCTAAATCTCTGTTAAGGAAAAACATGGGCTTACAAGAAGATTGTTATTATTATTATTATTATTATTATTATTATTATTATTATTATTATTATTATTATTTTGTCTGTTATTGTTATTATGTTAAATAGTTAAATTGTTTGTATTAAAGAGTGATGAACGATAGGTGTGTGGAGAAAATTACGTAACAGTGAACTATATGATCTTTAAGAGAAACTGTACATAATTAGAAAAGTTTCATGGACACATGGCTCAAGGAATGAAAGAAGTTCAATGAGGAAACCATAACACTATAAGATTTATTATACATAATGCCACGAGTGATTTCCAATTTATCTAGAGAATTTGGAAATCAAGAGTGGCACTTGTTATGACTATTTAACGAATAAAATTAAGCTGTTTATTCACAAATCATTATTTAAATATAGTTTTTTTTAATATTTATGTATTTAATGTAAACAGCTATGTTTGAAAACAAATGAGAAACGTTATGTTCAATTGTTCATCAATTTATTGCAAATAGAATCGCAATATACATGCAACATGTTGTCATATGGAAGTGAAACTTGGTCTTCGACGGGATTACAAAATAATAAAATTAGAACAGTTGAATTTCATTATTTTTAGAAGAAGCCTCCAAAAAAACAAGACAGGATAAAATAAGAAATTAATTCCTTTGGAGAGAAATGAATGTCACCACATCTGTTGTTAAGAGGATTGAAAATCAAACGCTTAAATGGTATGGCCATGTACAAAGAATGGAAAATGAAAGATGGCCAAAAAATATGTACCAATGGTCACCCCCCGGAAGAAATAAACGTGGCAGACCAAGATGGAAATGGAAAACCTACGTCAGAACCATAATGGATGATAGGAATTTGGAAGAGAGATAATGGAATGATGGAGATAAATGGAAACTGAAGACGGCAAACCTATAAGCGGAGAAAGTCGAAGAAGAAGAAGAAGAATCGCAATATTGTAAGAATGCACCCTAGTGGAAGAAAAAATGAAACACATCATTACAGGTTATTAAATATTTTCTGATCTCCTATGATGTAAATATGTCAAATATATTTTTCTGCAACATTACTTCCTAGGAAATAATACTCGTACGTTTAAGAAACTGCAAACAGTGGTTTCTTTTTTTTTATGTTATACTCAATTGCCACGAATGTTTTTTTTATTAAATCTCGCAAGGAGAATCTGGTTACATTCGTGCACTATATGTACAATCTGGGAGCCACTTGAAAAAATGAAAGCGATAAAATGAAAGTGATAAAATCGAGGTGAAAAATGGCTGTGTGTGTAATTGAAATGTGATTGGCCATTGACTGCCATTTGGGGCATGAGTTAAATAGTCACTATAAAGGTAAAGTGATTCCATTACATATCTTAGGAGGCCCTTGGGGTGGTGGGAGGATGTTTAAGACTCACACGTTTCTAATAATTCGCACGAGTTGTCAGCTCTGCGTGACGGCCCACTTTATCCCCGCAGCTTGCGCCTAGTATTAATTTTGTTAGGGACTGACTCGATACCAGGGCCATGATGCTTCCAAAAATGTTTAGGCCAGTTTAAAAATCTTGACCCTCTTCGACATTTTAACTTCCGAGACAAGCGGAACGTTTAAGATAATACTCCCATTCACTCATTCATTGATAGTAAACAAGACTATTGCATTGGCTAAATGTTATTTTGGGACAGTTAGACCTTAATGTTTGCTATATTTATATTGCAGGTAAGGAAACCCCCGAAAAACCTCACATCTAGAGTTTTTTACGTCCAGAGAATAGTATTGCTCTTGTGGAGTAATTCCTGCTATTAAACGTGTCCTTCTATGTGAGATAGATTAATATGTTAATTCATTTGATTCAAATAATTTAGTTAAGTAACACTAAGAAATTAGGACTGGAAGTAAATATCAATAAAACTAAATGTATCGTCACACGTAGAAGTACATTATATAATGGAAATGGAGAGCTACTGACAAATGAGGGAAATTTTGAGGATGTGGCTGAATTCAAATACCTAGGAACAATAATCACAAATAGGAATGAGATGCACAAAGAAATTAAACACAGGCTCAATTCTGGAAATGCGTGCTATTATACATTGCAGAGACTTTTGATGTCCCATCTCCTTTCAAAAAACGTTAAACTGAAAATATATAAAACTATTATTCTACCAGTTATATTATATGGGTGCGAAACATGGACTTTTACTTTAAGGGAGGAAACGAGATTACAAGTATTTGAGAATAAAGTACTTAGGAAAATTTTTGGACCAAAGAGAGATGAACAAACAGTTGAATGGAGAAGACTTCATAACAATGAACTACATGGTCTTTATAAAAAGCCAGATATAATAAGAACAGTTAAGTCTCGTAGACTGCGATGGGCAGGACATGTTGCACGTATGGGGAATGAAAGACTTGCATGGAAGCTTCTTGTAGGAAAGCCTGAGGGAAAACGCCCAGTTGATAGACCAACAATGAGGTGGGAGAATAACATTAACCATGATTTGAGGGAAGTAGATTATACAGGGAATGATTGGAAAGCATTAGCTTAGGATAGGGATGTATGGAAAGCTTATGTTTGCGCGGCCATGAACCTATGGGTTCAATAGTGCCAGTGAGTATGTAACTTCACCTACAACTTTGCCAAGAAGATGGTTGCCCGATTTATTGAAAAAAAATCTATTATGGAACGTGTAATTAGCCACCAAAATATTTAATAGTGTGAGGGGTGAACTCAGTTACCAGAACAGCAGAGATGCCATTAAACCATCCTCTTCCAACGTAACTTGGATATAATTAGATGGTGCGGTTGTACAAGATCAGCTTTTTACTTGCGCGACTTATGTCATTTTTGATGTAATTTAAAGTATAACGAAGTGATAATGATACCATTTAGTTGCGGGGTTTTATCATCGTCAAAATATTGAAACGTATCATGAAATGAAGTAGTGGAAATATGATTTTACGTTGTAACCGTCAGATATGTTGAATTTTTCATAGAATAACTGATATGAAGAGATCATTTATTTTACGTATCAAATCACATTTAAAATGCAAATAACCTAAAAGCTAACTACACCTAAATTATTTACTGTAAACTAAATCAATTACTCTAACCTAAGTGGATTCCAGGGAACGTCCTTTTTATTATTTTACGCGGTTAAATAAGTAGAAGATAAATTCGGACATAATTTGTTGAAGCCACAGATATGGTCCACAGATATGCAGTAGCAGTGGGTTTATCACTGGTTAGTAGGAATCCCATAATTAAATGTACACAATGTGGTTTACACATTGTGGTCATTTGTGGTTTATCGCTGATCATCGGTGGTGTATCGCTGGTTAAAAGTGTGATAATCGGTGGTTTATCGCTGGTTAGAAGTTAGAACTGTTGTAACCTTTGTGGTCATGACAGGAGATAGTCCCACTTTATTTTCATATTTACGAGAAAATAATGATATTATAATTACTTTCCCGCAATAAAATACGTTAAATATAATATTTCATTAATAATTATTGCAATTAGGTAGTGTAAAAGTGCGTAAATAAAAAGTCACTCTTCTCCCACCCGGCATAATTATATTTTCATCTCTGTCACTCTGTCTGCGGCGTAAAGTGGCATCAGATTTCCCATAAGAGCAATATTATTTTCTAGACATGAAAACGCTATAGTAAACTTGTCCCGACTGGGGATTGAAGAGACAATGATATTATCCCGAGATCACAGCGGTGGGCGATATTAATCGGAAATATTCGACGATAGTTGATTTGAAGCCTTAGATTCCATAAAGTGCGGTACGGGTGCGATATGTTTAAATTTGTTCAATGAAATATAATAGCTAGGTAAATGAGGTGATTTAAATAAGCCCCCTTAATGGAATCAATTAATTATTGCGTAAATGTTTGGATTTATAGGAATTTGCTACGGAAACATATGGCAGAGTTATAAAACGTTGTGTACTGCAAATATTGAACTCTTCATTGTACAGATATGCCGATGAAAAGGTCAGAGTTGAAAACGCCAGTTCCATTAAGGGAGGTTTTGTACCCAAACGTTTATCGCTGCCCTCAAGAGGATTTGCCTAAGCTCTTAAAATGTCAGTTTTGGGTAGTTTGTTGTCTTTTCAGGGCAATCAGCGCTCTTTTCACTTGATAAATTTTGTTACATTGCTTGCAAGTCAAGACCTCTCATCAATTCACTATTCTTCTTCTTATTCTTCTTCTAATTTTAATTCATGCTGGTCTTGGGATTTGAGGATTCGATTACAACCAAAACAGGTCAAATCTTAAGGAGAGAAGGCAGTGAAGCTAAAAAGTAATTCATAATAAAAACATATATTTTTTTCTACTTCTTCCTTCTTCTTCTTCCTTCTTTTTCCTTCTTCTTTTTCCTTCTTCTTCTTCCTTCTCTTTCTTCTTTTTTCTTCCCTTCTTCCTTTTCCTTCTTTTTTTCTTCTTCTTCTTCTTTTTTTTTTCTTTTCTCTTTCTTCCCCTTCTTCTTTCTTATCTTCCTTCTTTTTCTTCTTCCTTCTTTTTCTTCTTATTGATCTTGAAAATGACCATTGACCTGTTTCCACATTAATATATTAATCCTTCCATTTCGTTTCAGGATAACCGACATTTTTTTCCCTTCGGGTTTACAGTTGATAAAACGTGTGTAATTGTATTTGGCGACATTCTTTCAATGTGTTCGAACCCATTTCTTCTTATTATTTAAATTTTGACTACAAGTTTGAATATTCCTAATTCATTTCTTATATTCGTTGTACCGTATTTTTTATCCATGTTTATTTGATATATTTAACTCATGCCCGAAATGGGAGTCAATGGCCAATCACGTTTCATTGAATTTTGTTTTACAACCAATGACAGTCGTGTTTAAACTCGCTCTTTATCGAATTTTCTTTACCAACTCTTACTTTTGTGATAAAGAAAGCTCCTCCTTTTTAATATTCTGAACAGGTCAGAGCATTATTTTGCAGTGACAGACTCTTCAACAAATACAATGAATATAGCAAATAATGAACAGATTACTTACTTACTTACTCACTGGCACTATCGAACCCATAGGTTCATGGCCGCGCGGACATAAGCTCTTCATACGTCCCTATCCTAAGCTAATGCTTTCCAATCATTCCCTGTATAATCTACTTCCCTCAAATCATAGTTAATGTTGTTCTCTCACCTCATTATTGGTCTACCAACTGGGCGTTTTCCCTCTGGCTTTCCTACAAGAAGCTTTACTTTGAACTAAATGTTTGATAATTGTGTGTTCAATAATTGTGTTTTTGCTAAATACATAAATTAATAAACTATTATGTTGATTATAATATACAGTCTGATGTGTTTCATTTTTTCTCCACCAGGGTGCATTCTTACAATAATGCAATCCTATTATGAAGTGACTCGTGAATTTATTGATGATTTGGGAATCATTCGTGACATTACTTATGATAATGATCATAAAACTTCATTTCTGCTGTTTCTATTTTCTTTGTGTCTGATTTAGCAATTGTCCAATTTCGCATCCATAATATGTTAATATAGGTATTACAGCCTTCCTGTGAAGGCCGAATACCGCCACTATAATACTTCCGCGTGTTAATCATTGTCAAGCATTGTCACTCGGCACCCGCTTTTACATAAACGGAAACCATCATAGTGAGGCGATAATATTCTCTTTGTTGGGGTTCTGCCATAGTTTTGTAAAATTTTAAATGTGTATATTTTAGAGTCTCATTTGGTAATGTTCTTGGATGTATCTTCTTTTCTAATATCATGATATTACAATTTTTGGGTTCATTAAGGTTACAATTAACTTTAAAATAATCATGTATCTTAGACCATTCAAGCTAAATTAATGTTTTATTAACTGTAATTTGACCAACACATATCTATTTTGTGGCACAGTTTTCTCTTCCTATATAACAAATAAGAAAGTGAAAATTTTACTTCAGGTAATCACCATCATCATAGTCTTCGTGATTTTCCATTTGATCCGATCCGTCTCTATAAATTATACAGAGTGGCCATAAAGTCTCGATCCATTTCTGTGTTAACGTAATTATTTTCTTTTTCTTTTAGCATAATTTAAAAGCATGTTGACGATTGAAGAACGTGTGTATGTTGTCAGTGCGCGACTGCGCTGATTATCTTATACCGAGGTGCGACAGGCGTTCACTCGGAAATTTCACAAACCAGGACCAAACACGAGCAAACATCCAGTTACTTTACAATCAATTTCCTAGAATTGGGAACGTTGCGGATGAACCACGCTCCGGGAGATCTTTTGAACCAGAAGAGAAGTTCAGCGAATCAGAGAATCAATCGAAAGACGCCCGAGAGCATCAAGTCGTCGTTTAAGCAATGCCAAAAAAAGATTTTGGAAGTTTTACACTTTACGTTAAAAAAAGTACCACATTCAGGTGCTCACAAATTAGACGCAGAAGATTACGCAGCTCATCAGGCTGCGTGTTATGATTTGATAGCGGCTGCACGCAATGAGGACCTTATGGATCACATGCTGTTCAGTGATAAGGCCACGTTCCACATCTGTGGCAAAGTTAATAAACATAACACCCGAATATGGGGTACCGAAACACCGAAAGTGAATGTATGGCTTGGAATTACGAAGACCACAGTGTATGGACCCTTCATGTTCGCAGAACAGACAATTAATGGCAACTACCATGACATGCTCAACTTATTCCTCGAACCACAGCTACACCAGAATGGCCCCTGGACGTCTTTGATTGCGGATTCATAAAGGGAAAGGTGTAAAAGACAAAGGTACGGGATCTCCAGGATCTTGGGACTTGAATTCGCAATGCAGTGACGGCTATTCCACCAGCTATGCTTCAAAACGTCTTTCGGGCTACTCTCGAACGATTGGAACAATGCGTCGAAATGGACGGAGGCCATGTTGAAATAAGATGAACATGTATACATATCTTGACAATAAACATACATAAAAATCATCAAACTGAGTTCATTATTTCTTGGAAATGGATCGAGACTTTATGACCACCCTTTATATGCTGCTCTCGCCAATGCTTTTTAGATCTTTTCTTTCTTATGGTCTGTATGATTGCATTGCAATTCGTCTTGGTTGTATTCATTGTAAATGCATAGTTTAATTTGTATTCGTCAATAACACGTCTTGTCAAGTAGTCGTTATAAAAATCTGATGTAGCAAATTATTGTTGTATATTTTAGAATCCATAAATTTTAAATGCAGGATGTGATTGAAATAATTGTGACTTGAATTTTTTCATATAATCTGTTCATGAAAATATAGTTTTAAAATTATATTTTACTTAATCTGCAACAGGAGTCTTCATTATAGGCCTATAGTGAATAAAGCGTCTTGAAAATTCCAAAGCCCTACCTCATGTAGTTACTAAGAAAAGTGTAAGCCTACCTCCAGAATGATTTTTCAGGAAATATTTATACATTTATTCATACTGAACGATTAAAAATATCCAAAAAAGTATATATTTTAAAGGTAAATGTAACATTAAATAACACAATTAACAATGTCAGATATATACACGGTGATTACAAATGATTGGAGCGATTTCATGATTTTATTGTAGCGATCTTATTTGACATATCTTCACAGAACTTTAAAGTTATGTATAAAAACTCATAAGGTTTTTTTTTGTTTTCTCTCGCAGCCGTGTTTCAGCTTTAAACCGAGAGAGCGCAGCAGTTATCAAAGATGGCGACAGGCGAGGAGAAAGCATATGCTGTGCTTGAATTTCATTCAACTCAATCTGTGATAACTGTGCAACGACACTTCAGAACGAAGTTCGAGAAAGATGCACCGAGTGCCAACTCCATTCGGCGATGGTATGCGCAATTTAAAGCTACAGGATGCCTCTGTAAAAGGAAATCAACGGGTCGTCCTTCAGTGAGTGAAGAAAAGGTTGAGAGTGTGCGGATGAGTTTCACACGTAGCCCACAGAAATCAACACGAAAAGCGAGCAGAGAGCTGAACATTCCACAACCGACCGTTTGGAAGATCTTGCGGAAAAGATTGAAGCATAAACCTTACCACTTGCAATTTCTACAAGCCCTTACGCCCATTGACAAAGTGAGTCGGTTTGAATTTTGTACACAAATGCAGCAGTTTATGGATGAGGATGGTTTTTGTGAGAAACTTGTCTTCAGTGACGAAGCAACATTCTTTGTGAATGGCAAAGTGAACAAACACAATGTGCGAATCTGGGGCACAGAAAATCCCCGCGTTATTGTGCAGCACATTCGCGACTCCCCAAAAGTTAGTGTGTTCTGTGCGGTTTCTCAGTTCAAAGTTTATGGCCCTTTTTTCTTCTGCGAGCAGAAACGTTACAGGACACGTGTACCTGGACATGCTGGAAAATTGGCTCATGCCGCAGCTGACGACCGACAGTGAGACCTTCATCTACCAGCAGGATGGTGCTCCACCACACTTCCATCACGATGTTCGTGAATTTTTAAACATGAGATTGCCAAACCGATGGATCGGTCGCAGTGGAGAGAATGATCAGAAATTGTTGTCATGGCCTCCACGCTCCCCCGATTTGACGCCGTGCGATTTTTTTGTTTGGGGGTATGTGAAAGATTCAGTGTTTGTGCCTCCTTTACCAGTAGACTTACCAGAACTGCGAGCCCGCATAATCAATGCCTTTGAACAAATTAATA
Organism: Diploptera punctata; assembly: GCA_030220185.1. Taxonomy (NCBI): domain Eukaryota; kingdom Metazoa; phylum Arthropoda; class Insecta; order Blattodea; family Blaberidae; genus Diploptera; species Diploptera punctata. The sequence continues at coordinate 809,358 of JASPKZ010007209.1, forward strand.
GGGACATGTTACGTCGAGTATGGGACGAACTTGATTACAGACTTGATATCTGCAGAATCACCAAGGGGGAGCATATGGAGCACCTGTAACATCTCAAAAAAAACCTGGGAAGTTGCTCTATGTATCTGTAAAAGTTCGTGAAAATATGTCGAATACTACAGCTACCATAAAATCATGAAATCGCTCCAATCATTTGTAATCACCCTGTAGAATTAGAGATGTAATTTTTTATTACGAGTTAATTTTTATCTCTCATCATAATTATCTCCCTTAGCAAAACCTAGGAATTTTGCTTCCTTCAAAGAGGATTAAATATTACATTCTGTATGTTATTATTAGAGGTAGAAATCATAAGAAGTAATTGTACCAAACTATGAAATCATAGTAAAAAAAATAAAATGATGACACAAAAACATTATGAAGATATTAAATTCTAAGATTGCATAGAGAGAGAGAGAGAGGGGAGGGGAGGAAGTCCAATATAATTTATAGTAGTATATATAAATCAGCTAATAAATGAGACAAGCATATCTTATTTGTTACTTAAAAATCAAAATGTCCACTGTATTAACAATTTAATTAGCTTTTAATTAATTATAACTCACTAGGAAATATTATTAAATTCCAAAATATTATTCAAGTTCATCATATGAAGAAAATTTAATAAATTAACAGCATTATACGTTTCTAGATGTACATACTCATTATATAAAATACAATTCATTAAATGATTTCAATAATACTAATTATGGAATCCAAACAACATAACTATAGAAGAAACAAATTTCCGAACTGAAAAAAGTACTGTATAGCATTGACAAAATTTGGACTAGACACAGTTTGGTTTTAGACAAAGAAAACTGAAATTGATTTTACATGTTTTGAGAAGGGATGACGGAAATACAGCAAAAAGGGCTAAGGAATGAAATCCCCAAGGAATGCCCAGAAGAGAAAGATCCAGTATTATCTGGTGAAACGTTTTGCGAATGGATACCGAGCAATTGGGGAGGAGTCGGAGTGAATTTAAAAAGCTGGCAAAAATTAAAATCCATTGGCGATATTTCTAAGAAGCCCTATGCTCCTTGAAGGTGAGATAAAAATTTCTACTACTACTAAAAGTACCACTACTGGAGTTTGACTTGGTAGTTATTGAAGAGGCAAGTTTTTAAGTTTAAGAAACAACAAAATATGAATTTTATTAATATTTTGCTAAAATATTATAGTGTGATGCCACTACAGGCCTCAGCAGGCCCTTGGGGTAGTAAGAGGTTAAGGCTCCCACTTTTTTCTGGACAATCGGCGCTTGATGTCAGCCGGATTGTCAGCCATGCGTGACGACCGCATTTACCCCCAGAACAAGCGCCTGGTACTCATTTCCGTTAGAGGCTGAATCGACCCCAGGGGCATAGTGCCGCCAGAAGGTTTGGGTAAGTTTAAAAATCCTGGACCCCACCGGGACTTGAACCCTCAACCTTCCGGCTTGTAGCGCAGTGCATTACCCACTACACTACGGCTAAAATGTTAAATATTCTTTAGTCCTATTCGATTCTACACATTCCTAACATTTAAACATTCTTTGCCTTATAATAATTCAAAACACGAAATTTCATATAATTTCACGCTCTAGTTATTGTTAAGGATTGGACATTTTTATGTTTCCTAAATATTTACTAAACTTTAGGCCTAATAGAATAGGCCTATAACTAACTCACTGGCATTATCGAATCCTCAAGTTTACAGCCACATAGACAAAAGCACACCATACTTATCAATTCCAAGCTAATATTTTCTAATCATTTCCTGCATAATTCACTTTACTTAAATTGTGGTCAGTTTTATCCTGTCATTTGATTCTTGTTCTGCCTACTGGGAGTTTTACTTCTGGTTTTCCTAAAAGAAGTTCCTATGAACCTGCCTTTCAATTCATGTTCGTGCCACATATCCTACCCCTCTCAACTCTCGAGTCTTAACCCTCTTATTACTTCTCATTTTCGATGACATAATGCTGCTGCTTCTATTGCCGTTGCCACCGCCGCGCCAGCACGTCACTAATGCTACTACCGCCGTCGCCTCCGCCACTAATAATAATGCATTTTAGGAACTCTTGTCATCCCAATTTTCTCACAAAAGTCAAACTAAATATGAAGGGCTTAGGACAATAACATGATAAACCACATATTGTTCTTTCTGAGATGTAAGGATTTTAATGTATCCAAAAATATAAATGCTAGTTGGCAGTATTGTTGGTAATACATTGTGTGTCTATATGTTTTAAGTCATCACTGGCGCACATACAAATGATTTTATGGATGATGGATGATCTTGCAGAAGACTTCCGGGCTGTTGGCCGTGGTCTTGAGGCTTGTAGTTCCCCAACGGCCAACAGCTCGGAAATCTTCTGCAAGATCATCATAGTAACTCCGGCCGTGAAAACCTAAGTCAAAATTTTATGGATATTTCAATACATTTATTTGCACCATTTTAATAAATGCCATTTCTTAACAGAATATGGCTGCCCTAAGCCCTTCATATATATATAACGGATATGATACCAGTTTCTTAGTAGTATTTGAAAAAAAAATTCTTAGGAACATTTTTCGACCAAAAAGACAAAAACATGCAAGCGAATGCAGAATATTATAAAACAGTGAGCTACGTGGGAAATGTGATGTAGTAAGAGCAGTTAAGTCTCTTAGAATACGATAAAGTAGACACGTGGTACGAATAGGGAATGAAAGAGAAACACGGAATCATCTTGTAGGAAAACCAGAAGGGATTCAACCAGTCGGTGGCCTAAGACTGAGTTGGGAGATTAGCATTAATCATGAATTCAGAGAGGAAAATTATACAAGGAATGATTGGATAACATTATCTCAGGATATATATGTTTCCGGCACGGTCGTCAACCTCTGGGTTCAATAGTGACGGTGACCTAGTTGGTTCTTTTTCTTCTTCTTCACTTTAAGGGCTACACAAAAAACGCCTCACAGTTGTTCTGTCCATCTTTTCACAGGCCTTCCTACATTCCTTGAACCTCTTGGTTTGTAGTTGAATGCTGCTTTTGTTAACCATGTTACATTCATTCTTTCTACATGTCTAAACCATTTTTTCTATATTCTTTCATTTTATCATTCAGTGGATATATGTTTAACTCTCTTTTTATATATTCATTCTTCATCCGATCCAATCTTGTGCAGCCTTTTGTTCTTCTAAGAAAGTTAATTTCTACGCTTTTTATTGTACTTACCCAAGTTTCACTCCCATAAAGTAATGCAGGAACTGCCAACGTTTTATAAAACTTCAATCTAGTTTCTTTAATGATTTATGTATAGTTCCACATATCATTTGAAATTTCAACCGTTTCATATGTTTACGTTTTTGAGTTTATAGTAAAATCATAACCCAAATATCATAATTTGTTACTTGTTCCAGAGATTTATTGTCTATTTTAAGTTGACTGCTATCTTTAAAATCTGTCAATCAAAGTTAGACTTTAAGTTGTTCCACAGAAGAAAGAAATAAGACGGATATAGTTTTTAAGATGGAGTTATACAACTTGTTGTTTGTATCATATTTTGTAACTGGTAATTAATTGAATACAAGCCGACAGTTGTTTGAATCTTACTTTTTGCTGCTTTAAAGACGTCCCACTTACAATTTACTCGAGTTTTAACAAGCGACTTCATTAAATCAATTCACTTAATTTAATGCTTTCAAATGAAAATAAAAATAATTTGAAACTTTTCAACACTAAATTTTCTTGTATATTAACAGTATTAATATTTCGTTTCCATTTTATAAAACACATAGGGTAAAGATTGGCATTTTCGTTAGACAGGTAATTTCATGATTTGATTTTAAAACTTCAGTTCATGGCTGTGGTTTTGGAGTAGCATTGCTGTGGTTTTGGAGTAGCATTGCTGTCTCTTATGCAGCACGCTCGGGTTCTATGTCTCGTCAGGACAGGTTTCCTTGGTGGTTAGTTTTATCCGGGGTTTTTACTTACCTGTAAGACAAGCTACACTTTTAAATTTCATAATAGTCCACCGCTGAGTTTATTATGTAAAATTCTATCTATCTTCAGTTTTTTTACAGCTGATGCCGTCTTCCCGTGCCAAACTTCCAAAGCCTACGATCTTGGGCATGTTCAATGCTTAACCCTCTTGCATGCATTGCTCTCCTCATGCTTTACTTCCATGTTAACTTTGGTCTCCCTTTTTTCTTCTTTCTGTTCGGTTACTATTGATTAGTTGTTTCGGCCATTGCTCATCTTCCATTCTTAAAATAAAAACAAATAATAATAATAATAATAATAATAATAATAATAATAATAATAATACTTACTTACTCACTGGCACTATCGAACCCGTAGGTTCATGGCCGCACGGACATAAGCTCTGCATACATCCCTATCCTGAGCTAATGCTTTCCAATCATTCCCTGTATAATCTACTTCCCTCAAATCATAGTTAATGTTATTCTCCCACCTCATTCTTGGTCTACCAACTGGGCGTTTTCCTTCTAGCTTTTCTACAAGAAGCTTCCATGCAAGACTTTCATTCCCCATACGTGCAACATGTCCTGCCCATCGCAGTCTACGAGACTTAACTGTTCTTATTATATCTGGCTTCCTATAAAGACCATGTAGTTCATTATTATGTAGTCTTCTCCATTCACCTGTCTGTTCATCTATCTTTGGTCCAAAAATTTTCCTAAGTACTTTATTCCCAAGTACTTGTAATCTCTATAATAATAATAATAATAATAATAATAATAATAATAATAATAATAATAATAATAATAATAATAATAATAATAATAATAATAATAATAATTACACATGGAATCTTTAGAAAACAAAATTTCTGATTATAAGTCAAGATGGATGCAACATGTTCGTCGAATGGAAGATCACAGAATACCCAAACAAATGTTGAGATATCAACCTGCAGGAAGAAGAAGACCAGGACGTCCACTGAAAAGACTTTTGGATGGTGTTTCTCATGAGGCCGAAACAGGTCAACAAATGGCCTAAATTCGTGAATATACTATGAATAATAATAATAATAATAATAATAATAATAATAATAATAATAATAATAATAATAATAATAATGATCTTGAAGAAGATTTTCGGGCTGTAGGCCGTGGTCGTGAGGCTTGTAGTTCCTCGACGTTTCGCCAGAGACTGCGTCTGGCATCCTCAAGAGAGTATCAAGACAACCCTTGAGGATGCCAGACGCAATCTCTGGCGAAACGTCGGGGAACTACAAGCCTCACGACCACGGCCTACAGCCCGAAAATCTTCTTCAAGTTCATCATAGCAACTCCGGCCGTGAAAGTCTACGTGAATACAATAATAATAATAGTTACTTACTTACTCACTCACTGGCACTAACGAACCCGTAGGTTCATTGTGCGCGGACATAATCTCTCCATACAACCATATCCTGAGCTAATGCTTTAATATCATTCCCTCTATAATCTACTTCCCTCAAATCATAGTTAATGTTATTCTCCCACCTCATTCTTGGTCTACCAACTGGGCGTTTTCCTTCTGGTTTTCCTACAAGAAGTTTCCATGCACGTCTTTCATTCCCCATTCGTGCCACATGTCCTGCCATCGCAGTCTACGTTTAGAACCAGTCATTGAATACATACATAGATACCTGAACAACTGGATGAACCATTTGCGACTAATGAGTTCAGATAGAGCTCTCAAGGACATGCTTCGTTATTGTCCAACAGGGAAGAGATCTCTTGGCCGTCCAAGGAAAACGCTGGATACAAAATTAATCACCCCCCCCCCCAGCCCCCCCCCCCCCGACCCCCCCCCCCCCCCCCCCCCCCCCCCCCCCCCCCCCCCCCCCCTGTGAGATCGTAACAGGACTATAGGCCTAAGACTTGGTTGGAAGAAGAAGAAGATTTTTGTTTGTTATTTCTTACCTAGATTTTTTACTTCTGTCACTTTCAATTTGCCATTTCCAATTCAATAATGTATTATTTTCTACGTTAGACCAATATCTATCTCAAATAAAAATCTTCAGCATATCAATACCATATTTGTGCTTGTGATTTTTTTGTGTGGACCTTTAAGGACGAGGAAATTGAAATGGAATAGAATGATTGAGATGCCTTTGAAGCTATGTTTCATTATTGACACAACTCTAACAGGAAATGTTCAACAAATAAGCCACAACAGATTTGATTCCTAGCTTGCAGGCGCATGCGCAAATATGTATTGGGCTCGGAAGTCATCAAAGTTACTGCTGAATTCGACTCTCTCAATTTGCATAGTTGATTGTATAAGCAAAGATGTATTGTGGAAATTAATGAATCCGGTCAAGACGATCTTTGGTTGTTAGTGCTGTTTGTCAACGTAATCGTAAATCTCCGTGTGGGGCAAGGGTGCTTCCTTGCGGGAGTCACTTAACCAACCTAATTTATTTAACCAATATTTCTGAAATAGATTTTAAAGCATCATTAAAATTATGTAATAAAATTTTAAAATATTATTTTTTTTTGTATTGTAAGCCTATGTTTTCCCTTTACAGAGATTTAGGCGCTCTCCCACTACAGGGAAGAATTTGAACCATACTAATTTAGTTACACTTGTTTTCGTATAGATGTCATTTTGAGTGGTCCGTGGTCAGCGTTCCGCCTCATACTGACATCTAGGAAACCAAGGTAGTACTAGGACGGGAAAATTCGGTAAATTTTGCTTAGAGACCTTTTCATTCAGGCTTAAGAATATTTTACGAGCCTGAAAATCTTCAGACTCGGGACCCACGGCTTCAAGTCCCTCCCAGAGGACTTGATCCTTGGATTTTTCCGTCCTAAAAAATCCATCGACCCCGGCCGGGTTTGAACCCGCGACCCTCGGGACCAGAGGCAAGGAGCATAACCACTAGTCCACCGCGGCCGACAAGATATTAACAAAAGTATTTGATATAACAGTCGTCCTAAAAAATAGATTTCTGTTTAAAGAAACTTCAAGTAGTGAACACTATGAAGGCCTTTTAGAATCTTGTTCAATCGTCTGCATTCCATTTGGTACTGAGTTTGGTGTATAAGTTTTATATAGCACCCTAGAAGACACAGTAATTTTAAAAGAAGCAGAGCATATTGATTTAGTGAACGAGAACACACCCATAGACCTGAACCAGTTATACAACTTACACACCAACTTCAGTACAAAATGGAATGCAGAAGATGGAACATGATTCTGAAAGGCCTCCATAGTTTTAAGTACTTGACGAAATTTTTTAAACAGAAGTTTAATTTAGTTGCAGACGATTAATATATCAGGTACTTATTTTAATATTTCTATATTTTATCTAATTTATTGACTATTTTTCTTATAAATGTCAGAGAGTGACTAGTGGTTAACTTATCCCCTCAGAGAGAAAATAATTAAGATATTACTCAGATGGGAAAGGACGATTACATTTTGCTCAGAGGTTCTAATTTAAGCTTAAAATTACAAAAATTTGAAATGGGAATTTACCTGAAACCCAAAATTAAAAAAATTGCTTTAGCAGCCGACAAATGTATCCTGTCGCAATGAACTACATACCATATAATCCACTTTCAAAAAATACACACACATATATGTGTGTGTATATGTATATATATATATGACATGAAAAGAAAAATAAATGCCTGAGTCGGGATGTGTACCCGAGATCTCTAACTTTATACGTTAGCGCTCTAACCAACTGAGCTACTCAGGAATCCTAACACATTAATTTACTTTTCTTTTATATATGTTATTCTCAATTTACATGAGAGATAGCGAGATATTGTTGAAACTGCCATCTAGTGGCCACTATAACAAGTAAGCATTTTTAAAGAGAATTTTTACTTAATAGTAGTAACGCTTGCATATTTATATATTATTATTATATTTTTGAAATTTAGTAATGAAGGTCAATTATGACATGAAGAGAAAAATAAATGCGTGAGATCTCTAACTTTATATGTTAGCTTCCTAACCAACTGAGCTACTCAGGAATCCTAACACATTCATTTATTTTTCTTTTATATATATATTATTCGGAAGTCTGGACAATGACATAACATGTCAACAGAATAACTTCAGTTGAAATGGATTTTTGGAAAATCTCGACTGGAAAAAAATAGAAATACAGAAATTAGAAAATGGATGAATGCAGAAAGAAATATAATGGATGAGATTGAACACAGAAGGCTAAAATGGTATGGACACATAAGAAGAATGCAGGATAGAAGAGTATGCATGGAAAATTGAAAGAAGAAATAGAAAAGGAAGACCAAGAACAACCTAGAACAACAACATTCAAAGTTCAATGTGGAAATTTGATGTAACAGATGAAGACACAGAGGACAGAGAACGATGGAGAACTTTAGTTAAGGGAAAATTGTGAATGTTTATTGCAAACTGATAGTCTAGAAATCCGTAGTCATTTATATTTATTTATTTTTTAGTTCATGTTAATTATTAAGATTGGTTGGAGAAAACCCTCAATGATGAGGAAAATTCTCAAAATAATAATAAAATATATTATTCTGAATTTACACGATAGGCAGCTGGCCAGTATATATGCTATATTCTATAAACTAAGAAAATCGAATCATAAATTCGATATGTTATGGAATTCGTAAAGTTTACACAGTTCCTGCGCGACTGACTGTTTGGGCCATTATTTTTAAAATCCCTGTACTGTACAAATACAAGATCTTCTTCGTCTTCCCTTCCAGGATTAGGTCAATGTGACCTGTTCCGGTCTCAAGTCCATCATTTCCCTGGCCGTCCCAAAGATCTTTTCTCACGTGGTTTGTAGGTGTTGAACTTTTTGAATATCTTGTATTGTCCATTCTGTCTAAATGTTCTTTCCATTGGTATTTGTGCTCTTCTAGTTGATCAACTATTGAAAATATCTCCAGTTCATTTCTTATTGATTCATTGTGTAATCTATCCATGCGTGTACATCCTTTTACAAATCTTAAAAATTTAATTTCAATGGCTTGAATGTGTTAGATATCTTTTTTGTAAGTACCAAGAGTCAGATCCATATAAAAGAACAGGAACAGCCATAATTTTATAAAACCTGAGCTGAGTTTCTCTTCGAGTCTTTCGGAGGGTTCTTCTTATGGTGCCACACATCATTTAATTTATTATGTATATCCCAATCATAGCTATATGTTATATCTGAACCAAGATAGTTAAATTGTGCTATCTGTTGTATTATTTCATTATTGATCACTATTTTTGCTCTGACTGGCACTTTGCCCTCAAAAGCCATAATTTATTTTTTGAAGTTGAGACTTTGAGATTATAATAGAGTCCTAATTGATTCAACATGTAAATGGATATTTGTAAAACATCCTCTGACTTCTGTATAATTACCAGATCGTCTGCATACATTAAAATATTCATATACATTTCCTTATTAATTTGTATTCCTATTGGACTTGATTTTTCCCATTTTCGTATAACCTGTTCTAAATATATATTAAGTAATGTAGGTGATAATGTACACCCTTGATTTATTAAAATGTCTTCTCTGGAATAATTATCTAAATTAAAGATAATTTTCGTGCCATTATAAAGACTTTTTATTCCTTCTATAGGTTGTGCCGGGTACCCTCTTGCCTTCATTATTTCCCACAATTTTCTTCTTATCATCTTATCAAAGGCTAGATATGAGATAATTCTATATTAGAATAGCATGTGATATGTTAATATAAAATGAGTATAGAAAAGGGTTACGATATATGCTATGGCCTAGTCTAGTTATATTTAAATAAAGCTGATTTATCTAGGATACATATTAACTTCGTGTAATAAAAGTTGGGAATAGAACGCTGTGCAAAGTTTGAGAACATAAAAACCGAGGAAGTCATAAAAATTATATCCAGAGTATACTTATTATACGGACTTGATGGTTGTTATTATTAAACCATTTTATGTTGTTATTTTCTCTCTTTTCTGTGCTCATGTATTAAAAATTGGAGAAGCTGATCAAATGCGGGGAAAACCTCTAGGGAATCTGTACGTCAGAGTCAATGCTAGTCAGGGTCACCTTTATCGACCCACATAATCCATGTGGTCCAATGCTAACATCCCCAATCTTACTTAATCTTCTGTTATAGGCCAATTATATTATGTTATTAATATTATTTTAATATGTTTAGTTCTTTCCTTGTCAACTTTAAATTGTGTTGCCTATGCCTTAACTAACTAACTAACTAACTAACTAACTAACTAACTGGCACTATCGAAACCATAGATTCATGGCCGCGCGGACATAAGCTCTCCACACATCCCTATCCTGTGCCAATGTTTTCCAATCTTTCCCTGTATAATCTAGATCCCTCAAATCATAGTTAATGTTATTCTCTTACCTCATTCTTGGTCTACCAACTGGGCGTTTTCCTTCTGGTTTTCCTACAAGGTGCTTCCATGCATGTCTTTCATTACCCATTCGTGCCACATGTCCTGCCCTTCGCAGTCTACGAGACTTAACTATTCTTATGCCTACTAATGTATTATTGATAAAGTTGTAGGTAATTCATAATTATCTTTACCTTTATATATATATATATATATATATATATATATATATATATATATAAAATTCTTCTGTACGTGTGTTTGTCAC